>ML426977.1:8031-20116 GCA_005239525.1 Nicotiana knightiana | reverse complement strand
AGGGGGGGCTGGGAATAGATTATCTAGATATGAGATAATAGAGAAAACAAAAAAAAAGATAAAAAGATACACCTTGGTTAGAAACCGATGGTATTTCTGTAATCAGCAATTGTAGAGTTGAGAATTGTGAAATTTTATTGAATTGAAACGAAATTCTTTGAGAATTCATTCAACTTCAAGTTTCCTGTGTATACATAAAGTCATTGGAGCTCGAAGTGAATGGAATATCATTGTAAGCTTTTCTTGTTAATAATACGTTAGTAAATGTAGAGAAATATGTATGATATTTTGTCTGTATGAATCATTTCTTCGACAGTAAGATTTTGCCTTGCACTCCTTTGTTCGTCTCTTTTCTGTCTTTTTTTAGTGTTATCGTACATCCTCTAATTTGATGCAAAATGGGAAAGAAGGCAAAGATATGTTCTCTTTCGCACTTGTATTAAACAAGACAGCTCACATCACCAGCAAATTTGAGTCGTTAAATGAAAAGAAAAAGATCCTCAAGGATTCAGTATATGCTTAACGATTTAGCCTAATACATCTACACCAGGATTCTCTATTCATTATCATTATGCTCACATTCTGGAAAAATAATACTTTCCAACTCCAGAAGAAAGCTAAATACGAGTCATAAAATTTCATAGTACTGCAAATTGAAATACAGAGGAGCGGAATATAATATATTAACAGAAAGCAAAAAAAATATTTTACATCAGTTTCGTTTCGTTTTAATACACTAGTAGCAGAAACACGAAAAACATCCACACATAGTCAGCTTCACATTCATATCTTGTTTGTTAAAGTCCTAAAGTTCATAGCCAGGGAACTTAGACTCAGATGGTTTAACAAGATGGTTCTATCATGGAGAAAGCAAGCAAATGCTTTTGCCTTGTACAAGTGCTCCTCTTTACCTGTTAGCCTGTATAGTGAAAGAAAGATATAGGCATTGCCACTTATTCCATGACACAAAATAATTCTTTTAAGTAAACCTCGCCTCCACGCTACTTCTTCTGCTTCTATAGCTGCTTTCTCAAACTCCTCATCACCAAAAACCTGAAAATAATATTGTCGTTGAAGACTCAACTGTACCCACTATTAACATTTCAGTCATGCTCTAATACACATACCTTAGCTGCTTTTGCGAGGGTAAGAGCAAAACCAGGAGCACCGTGACATCAATGGACAAGATCATCTGATTCATCTCCTTTACTTGTACGATAATTTCCATTTTTAAAAAAATGAGAGATTCTGAAGTGCATCCATTTTTAAAAAAAAATCTTTATATACCTTAGGGATTGGTGGATTCAGTTTTTGGGAATAAATTATTTGTCTTTTACTTTCTGAACATGGAGAGTGTTATAAACATTAAAATCTGACATCTTTTTGATTGGTGTTGTGCCTTGTGATATGCAGGGTTTCAGAATTGAGATAGGTGGTTTAAGATAGTATTCTATTGTATAAATTAAGACTAGATAATGCACATTTGTAGTGTTCTGTGTCTCTCTTTCATCTTTTTTTGTGCCTTTTATGATATTGGAATTAGTAGTAACAATCTATGTCTTTTCTGTAAGAATGCTTCTGAAACAAGTGAAACATATATTCTTGGTTTGTAGTAACACCAGCCTGTTTTGGTCTCAGTTGGCTCTTGATCCTTCCATTACTATCAATGTACATTTGTAGTGTTATGTGTCTCTCTTTCATTTTTTTTGTGCCTTTGTGATATTTATATAGAGTTTCATCAGTGTTACCTTGTGGCACTTTTTTTATGCTTTTAGTTATAGATGTGACAAAACTTCTGGTTCTATAGTAATATTTTGATACTTTTAAAAATATTTTTTTTTGTATAGGCTGTTGAAAAGGGTCGAGACCCAAAACCAAGTGAGTTACATTTGTATGTCCACACACATGGGCATGATGGAAAATCTTTTCTTGATGAGAAAGCTCGAATCGTGCATGTAAGTCCAATATTGTATAGTCTTATTTACTACAATGTAAAAAGAGTATGAAAAGTATCCTCTCTGTTGGTTAATTAAATGATCAACATTCTTGACAGGAAAGGTATCAGGATATTACAGGAACAAATACAAACTCAATCTGATATTGATCAATGGAAAGCATATTACGAAGCCGCGGGAGGGGAAAAGAAGAGAAGAGTATATGGTCTTGGATCTCAAGCAAAATGCTACTATGGACTGAATCTTCATGGCTCTTCTGGATCAGATGCTTCATCATCAATACCACATTCGAGTGCTCAATCAACATCGAACCTGGATGAGTTAGTGACGCGTTTGATTCCTGCACTAACAGAGCTCATAGTTCCTGTGCTAACTGATCATATGCTTCCAGTATTGACTGAGAGGGTGCGTGAAATGATTTCATCACCCTCACTGACTTCTACTGACCACCCATCAGATGTGGCAACAACAGTTATGCTCCTACTACTACTGCTACTATTCATGGGGTTCGTCCATCGGTTTCAGATGATGACCTTAACCCCTAAGCCTCGTATTTGGAAGCTTTTTGTTTTGCACTTTATTGTTGGTGTTATGGATAATTCGCACCTTTTTGGTTTGAACTTTATTATTGGTGTTAGGGATAATTCGAACTTAATTGTATTAGCTATAGCGTTTTGATATCATTTTGATAATTCGAACAACGAGCATTTTGATTTGCATTTTGATATCATTTTGATAATTTGTATGAATTTTAGTTATTATTAAGGATATCTAATAAATATTGCGACAAATTGCGACGGCTATTTTTTGTAACAAAAATAAATATATGAAATAACATTGCGACAGATTGCAACAGACGATTTTGGTCGCCCAATGCAAAGCTGAAATGAGTCTCAAAATATTGGCGACGGATTAGCGATCGACTTTCTGTCGCAAATGTATGCCAGTGACGAAATGCATTGTGGATTTAGTGACACAATTTTCTAATATAGCGACGAAAATTCTGTCGCTAATTTTAGCAACGGACAGTGTTCGTCGATGGTACGTCGCTAATTTAGCGACGGATTCCATTTTTCCATCGCAAAGAGCTTAGCAACGAGCAAATCAGCAACACCTGGTAATCCGTCGCTAATTCTTCTTAGCGACGGAAAAGGATCATTAGCGACGGATTTGGGTCGTCGCTAAATGCTGCTTTTTTTGTAGTGGTGTTCGAGATCATCTCTGGTAAGTTTCTGGGATTTCTGGTCTCACAAAGGGGAATTGAGGTAAACCCCGAAAAAATCAAGGTCATAGAGGATATCCCGGATCAATTGTCGAACGTAAAGGAAGTCCAAAGGCTCACAGGAAGATTAGCAGCTTTGAGCAGGTTAATTTCCTGGTCGTCGGAAAAATGTCATTGCTTCTTCACACTGCTCAACAAGAAAAATAATTTCGAATGGACACCGGAATGCCAGCAGGCTCTGAGGGACTTGAAGAAGTACTTATCAAGCCCTCCATTACTCTCAAAACCAAAAGAAGGTGAAATATTGCTAGTCTACCTCGCGGTTTCAGAAGTTGCGGTAAGTGCGGTTTTAGTCCGGAAGGACGAAGGTACGCAATTTCTCATTTATTACGTTAGCAAAATTTAACGGGAGCAAAAACTCACTACCCACATTTGAAAAAACTGGTCTTAGCTCTCGTAGTTGTCGCTAAGAAGCTCAGGCCCTACTTCCAATGCAACCCGATATTTGTGGCGACTACTTTCCCTTTGCAAAACATTCTCCATAAACCCGAGCTCTCGGGAAGATTGGCCAAATGGGCCGTCGAAATGAGTGAGTTCGACATAGAATATAAACAAATGACTACAATTAAGTCCCAAGTCTTGGCTGACTTCGTGGTTGATTTCAGTCCGGGACTACTGTCTCAGCCAACCAGGGAGGCACTAATGGTGTTGGAATCGACATCAGGGGTTTGGACCTTATTTATGGATGGAGCTTCTAACGTAAAAGTGTCCAGACTCGGAATAGTATTAATCACGCCTTCAGGGGAAACCTTAAGGCAAGCCATCAGAACGATCCCTTTAACTAACAATGAAGCAGAGTATGAAGCTTTGATTGCAGGGATCGAATTGTCCTGGGGACTTGATTTTGAGGTTATCGAAATCAAATGTAACTCGCAACTGTTGGTAAATCAGGTCTACGGGATCTGTGATACCAAAGAAGAACGTATGCAACAATACGTGGTAAAGGTACAGGTTCTTTTGTCACGATTCTGGGAGTGGCTAATTACTCATATCCCGAGGGAGGATAACACAGAAGTGGACACATCAGCAAACTTAGGATCATCGACGGAAATAAAGGGATCGGAGTCCAGGACGGTAGCGCAACTGATGAACTCAGTCCTGGATACGGATGGTCACTATGAGGTAAATTCGACTAGTCTGATCTGGGACTAGTGAAATAAAATAATCGACTGTCTCAAGCACGACAAGTTGCCCGAAGACCCCAAAGCATCACGGGTGTTATGCGCCAAAGTTGCACGTTATAGCTTCAAAGGAGGCCAATTGTATAGAAAATCCTTCTAAGGCTCGCTGGTCGGTGCTTAGGAGCGTTAGAAGCTAATTATCTCATGAGAGAAATCCACAAAGGGATATGCGACAATCACTCGGGTGCAGACTCTTTGGTGTTGAAGTTGGTATGTCCAGGATATTACTGGCCTCGCATGGAACAAGACGCCAAAAACTTCATACGAAAATGTGATAAGTGCCAGTGCTATGCACCACTAGAACACCAAATGGCAGACCCTTATATTTGGTTCTGTCCCAATGTCCCTTCATGAAATGGGGGATGGACATCGTCGGACCGCTGCCACCGGATCCCAGAAAGGTACAGTTTCTTTTAATTTTGACTGACTATTTTTCTAAATGGTTGGAAGCAGGTCCTTATCAGAAGATCGGAGAACGTGAAGTAGTCGATTTCCTATGGAAAAATATAATTTTCAGGTTCAGAATACCAAAAGAGATAGCATGCGACAATGGGCCACAGTGTATCGGTGCAAAAAGTTACAAAGTTCCTCGAAGATTTTAAGATAAAGAGGATCACATCTTCTCCTTATTATCCGAGCGCTAACGGTCAAGCGGAGTCAACAAAAAAAGTGATTATTCAAAATCTCAAGAAAAAGTTGGAAGTAGCAAAAGGCAAATGACCCAAAGAATTTCCCGGAGTTCTATGGGCCTAACGAACAACAGCCAAATCGAGCACAGGAGAAACTCCTTTTTCCCTTGTGTTCTGTGTTGAAGCCCTGATCCCGGTGGAAGTGGATGAACCCACTTTGAGATATTTTCGGGAAAATAAAGAATCGAACAATGAAGAAATGTTAATCAACTTATAAATACTCGAGGAATGTAGGAACTTGGCACGTGTAAGAATGGCAGCTAAAAAGTAGAGAATGGAGCGATATTATGATCGAAGAACCAACCTCCGTTATTTCAAAGTAGGAGACTTGGTTCTGAGGAAAGTAACCCAAAATATGTGGGAGCTCAACGCGGGGAAGCTAGGTCTAATGTGGGAAGGTCCCTACCGGATTTCAGCTATCACTGGGAAAGGTTCATACGAGTTGGAGAACCAGAATGGAGACAAGTTGCCCATCAATGGAAACGTGGCACACCTCAAAAGATATTATTGTTGATGAACATTATTCAAGCGGAAAGTATGTGGTGCACTCTTTTTCCCTTCGTTCAGTTTTTGTCCTAATTGGTTTTTTCTAGCAAGGTTTTTAATGAGGCGGCGATAGAAAGCATACTGCGAAGACAACAACAATAAGACCTTTGATAGCAAGGCAAACAAACAAGCTTCCCACTCGGAGACGGTTAAATAATCTTTGGTTTGATAGCAAATTCCCACTGGGAAGTTAAGTGTGCTACCGAACAAAGGTTACCCGACCATTCACGAGCACAAACCACTAGAAGATTATTATATGGTCTTTTGCTCGATAACATGGATTCCTAAGGGGAAGTAAGGTATGTTTTCGAGTTAAGGATTATCGAGCAATTCATTGGTGGAATCTTTGAAGGCACAAGACTTTCAGTATTCCAATTCACATTCTTCGCATTCAAACACTAGGGAGAGGAGGGGAATGATATGAGGATACGACAACATTGACTGCCACATCAACCGAGAAATGAAAATCCGAAAACAAAATATATTGTCGGGACCGGGGACTGCGCAACCAACCTCGTGGAAACATGTTGTACAAGGTAACCACAAGTAATGGTAATTTCTTTTTAGCATAATAAAAGCTTGTGTACTTTTGAAAATAGAATGAATTGTATGAAATGAAATCTTTTTGTTTTTATCTTGTTTCTTGTTTGAACGATGAACTAAGTTTGTCATTTGAAAGTTAAACAAGTACTTCAAATGTTAGTGTCATAATGACCAGGAGACGTCCTCTTCAAGAGTACTGTAAACATAAGAGGGCGCTCTCTTATGAAAACTCTCACGTTAAAGGGTTGAATTCGGAAGAATTTACGCCCGGAATCAAAATGAATTCGAGGAAAAATGCATCTGAAGACGTACATGAAAGGACGCAAAAAGTAAAATAGCGCCAAATACTTATAGAAACCCTCACGTAAAAGGGATAATGCTAGGAACTATAGTGATTCGAGAAAAATACATCTGAAACTACACATAGTAAAGCGCGAACAGAAAAATGTGTGTAGAATTCTTAAGCAAATGCAAAGGTTAAGGACTTGCATATATATATATATATATATATATATATATATATATATATATATATATATGTATATATTCAAACGAAAGTAAGACTTAAACAATACTTGAGCAAAAATATGTCTTAATTTACAAGAACGTGCCAAAACGGTAAAAGTACAAAATGGAAAAAAGAAAAGAAAAGTTAAACTGCAGTGTCTCTGGGACCAGGAGGAAGAGAAGTGTCCGCATCTCCGGGAGAAGTAGGTGGGTCCACCGATGGCTCGACGTTCTCCCTAGTCTGGTCTTTAGCTTCGTCGCCTTCCGATCCCTTTTCAGTTCCTAAAAACTCAGAACCGGAACCAGAAGAACCAGGAACATCAGACTACGCCGAGAGTCCATTTTTAGCAGCCAACTCAAGTTCTCGGGCCTTAGCAATTTCGGCATCAAAGTCAATGATACCAGCTTTGGCCTCTTCCAAGGTTTTTCTCCTCATGTTGTACATGGCGTAAGTTTTTTCAACGAGGGAAGCCTCCCGACGTTTGAGTTCTTCTTTGAGTTGGGTTACCTCGGCAAAAAGGTTTTCTTAGGCGGACCTAGCAGATTTGAGGCTGATATCAATGTCGCGGACAGTTGAACTAAAGAGTATATTATGATCGATAGTTTTCTTGTACTTATCTTTTAGATGGGCGTGTTTCTCTCCCACAGCAGCAAGCTCTTCAATTTTGGAGTTCAAGGTTGCCTCTAAGTTAATCTCTCTTTCAGCGGAGGCAGCCTCACGATCGGTTGCAGCAAGAATGGCGTTAGGGACTTAAACCCATTTGGCCCTCACTTCGTCAAATCTAACCCTCAGCGGACCGGTTTCTTGGCTAAGGGTTACCACTTCTTACTGCCGCAAATGAGCTTCCAATACAACAACCTCAACAACTTTTTCTTTCCAGTTCCGAAAGGCGAGCGACGTATTGTTCTTGCTTTGCCAAATGCTTATCCCTTCCGGAGGTAATCTCTTCCTTTTCACGAATCAACCGTCAGAAGCCTTCAGAGGGAGTTATAGTAATTCCCACCAAAAGAGTGTTTCTACCAAATTCCCGGTAACACAAAGTTATGTCACCGGAAAGTAGGGGGACTATCTGTACAGAGTGAAATATGATATGACATGTGGTCATCTAAACGAAAGACACGTGGAACCCCATGCGGGGATGGCCGAAGATCGAACACAATCATTCTGCTTGTCACCAAAAGGGATAATGTTCATAAAGGTATATTAAATGCTCTGCGTCCGATAGCATTTAATAAGGAATATTTTGCAACATTAAGAGCGACGGACCGTTACAGAGAATTTGGCATTTATGTCCACCATTACATTTTTATCAATGACCCTCATAATTGACATTAACGGAGGGCACGATCCCAGAACCTCCTTCCCTAGACATAACTATAAATAGTGAGCTCATTTATCATTGTAAGGGACACGAATTTTCTGGTTAAACTTACACTACATTATATAGAAAGCTTAATACAATCTTACTTTCCCGCTTTTTTATCCCATCATCATTGTTGTGCCCGGAAACCTTGTTCCCGAAACTGTCATCTTTGTTGTTTCATCTACAATTTAAGGCTAAGTATTGTACATTTCATCAATTATTGCATTATTTCAAGATCATCTTAGTTTACTTGTCTAGAAACCACGTATAACTATACCGTTTTATGAGTAAACAGTCACAAGGTTACTTCTTCTATTACTCTTTATCAAGATCAAGACAATACTGACCCCCCCCCCCCCCCACCCAATGTCATTTCTTCCTCAAAAAATTAGCTGACCTCATTATTTTCTAATTTATTTAAAAAGGTCCCCAAAAGAAAAGTAGGAAATCATTAGTCCAAAGGGGTCCAGTACCGTGTAAGCTCTCCAAAATTCCAGGAATTTCAGAAACCATAAGTGAAATGACTATGATTAAAGAGTTAGTCCGAATGATTATTAGTCTTATAAAGTGTGCTTTAATCACTTACACAAGCAGCCTCGAAATTAGATCCAAATGTCTGTTCTATCAGTAATTTTTCAAATACTAGCAGGCTGTAGCATAAAATAATTTTCTTTGTTTTGTTTTTGTGAAGAAATTCTTTAGATTATTAAAGAAGCTGTTGACAGAATTAGGCAGCCATTTTGAGAATCTAAAAGATAATTCATGCCAATAATTCCATGTTATTGACCACCATAGGCTACCTTATATGCTGCAAATCCACTGCAAATCCACAAGGCTAAGATTCTGATACTTCTAGTATTAATATGATCCGTCATGTTCTGCTAACTAGTTGTAGTCAGTGGCGAAGCTACACATGGGCAAGGGTGGTCAATTGACCACTCTTTGTCGGAAAATTATACGGTGTATATCATATTTTAAAGGTATATTACATATATTAAACACTATTTGTCGGAAATACTTTTTACTTCTTTAAAATTTGAACAACTTTTAGGAAATTTTTGACTTCGCCACTGATTATAGTTGCATATATGTGTTTCTTAAAGTCCTGAATATATCCACCGTGCACATGGTCTCTTATATATGTAGGCCTCTATCTACTTGTAAATGTTCTTGCAAAATTTCGAGCAGATTAAGAAGAAAAAGGTTCTAATATCCAGAACTGCAATGAATATGCCAAATTATTAAGCCATGAAACAGAGATAATTTACCCCCCTTTCACGTGATTTGATAGAAATTAAAGGAGTTCATATTTAAAAAGAAAAAAAAAAGGAAAAGGAGAATGTCTGATTCACGTATAAGAAAGAACTACTGCGTATATCCTTCTTATAATAAATGAAATTTTAACATTCTACAATAACGTCCAGAATAGGATAAGAAAATAAAAGAGAGTGATAGAAATAATGGCGATGATAGGATCTTTTATTGCCAAATTGTTTTTGCAGGCTCTATCATATACAAGGGTGTTGTGGCCATATTTCTGCAACTGTGTCGACCAAAAGGGAAGCTTGTTGACAGAATTGGCAGCTTGAGGGTTGCGATAGTGCCTGCACCCTCAATAGAAGCTTGTCAATTCCCTCCGCAAAATGAAACTGTTAGTATTCTGTATTCGAAAATATATTCAAAATCAGTAGCAATGAAAAAAAATCAGAAATGTAGAAGAATAGAAAATCAATTTGAGTTCACTGAATTGACAGTATTTTCTTAAGAAACTTAATCCCCTCCTAGTACCCGAGGTTTAGGATTATTTCCTCCCAGGATAAAACAGATAACCTCACTGATGTAGTGGTACTTCAAACCCCAATGACCAACGAACTCAAAGAACAGTAGTAAATCACACTTACTCATTTCTTTTCTGTTAAAACAATACAGAATGAAGAAGGAGAAATCAGAATTTTTCGTACGAAAAATCTGAGGGAGAGTTTATGTATTTATAGTAAAAAACTGTATGATTTACAAGCAAGGATTAATTGCATCTGGATAAGTAGGTTTCTCTTTGAATTTTTCATAGTGAACTTATCTTTGAACCGTCGAACTTTTATATATACCTAAACAACCATAAGTCACACAATCAACCTTTAACCATCTTTGGTTCTCATTGTTGTGTTCGTTTCAGCAGTGAACACCGCCTGGTTTCATAAGTGCGTAGAGAACCGGCCTTACAAAGTTCTCCCTGAAGTGGCTAACACTTCACACTTACATAGATGATTCCTAAATGTGTCATCTCATAGATACACTGTTTGATATACCCTATATCAAATTTAGAAACCATTAAAAAGTCTTAATGTTTTATCCTTGGTTCTGAACGTTGTCTCATCACGAGAATGGACCCAAAAAAAATTTTAGTTGACAATGTTGAACCGTCATTAATGAGTTTGTTTGATCTCCTTGAACCTAGAAGTTGGGATCTCCAGTCTTCTAGGTAGAGTTACCGCCACAATTACTTGTCTTCGGTCATAGTCTCATTCCCTTCGATGATCTTTCAACTACCTCTCTAGTTAGGCTTTTTGAAAGTGGATCCGACACATTGTCGCTTGACTTTACGTAGTCAATTGTGATGATCCCCCTAGAGAGTAGTTGCCTAACGGTTTTATGTCTTCGTCGTATATGACGAGATTTACCGTTATATATAACGCTCCCGGCCCTTCCAATTGCCGCTTGACTATCACAATGTATGCATATTAGTGCCAACAGTTTGGTCCAAAATGGAATATCTTCCAAGAAATACCGGAGCCATTCAGCTTCTTCACCGGCTTTATCTAAGGCTATAAGTTCAACTTCCATCGTAGAGCGGGAAATACACGTTTTTTTGGACGACTTCCAAGATACCGCTCCTCCACCAATAGTGAATACATATCCATTTGTGGACTTAGAATCAGTTGAACCGATGATCCAATTTGTATCACAGTATCCCTCAATCACCGCAGGATAATTACTGTAGTTCAAAGCAAAGTCTTGGGTATGTTTTTAATATCCCAAAACTCGTTTCATCCCCATCCATTGAGATTGACCTGGATTACTCGTGTACCGACTCAATTTACTTATAGCACAAGCTATATCTAGTCGAGTACAATTCATGATATACATTAAACATTCCAGCACACGAGCATAATCCAATTGTGATATGTGCCGGCCTTTGTTCTTTACAAGTGCAAGATTCACGTCAATTAGAGTATTTGTAACTTTAAAATCTAAGTACTTGAATTATTCAAGTACTGTTATTATGTAATGAGATTGCGACAAAGCCAGACATTAAGAAGTCTTATGGATCTTAATACCCTAAATTAAATCGGCAGCTCCCAAGTATTTCATATCAAAATTGCTATTTAGCATATGCTTGGTCGCATTTATGTTGGCAGTGTCATTACTCGTTATCAGCATATTATCCACATATAAGAAAACAATGATTATGTGATTTGTAACATTTTTAGTGTACACAAATTTATCACATTCATTTCTCTTAAAATCGTTAAACAATATTTTTTGGTCAAATTTTGCATGTCATTGTTTGGGTGCTTGTTTTAGTCCATAAAGTGACTTAACAAGTCGACATACCTTCTTTTCTTTACCTGGAACTACAAATCCTTCAGGTTGTTCCATGTAAATTTCTTCCTCCAAATCTCCATTTAAGAAGGTCGTTTTAACGTCCATTTGATGAATTTCAAGACCATAGACCGCAACTAATACTACTAATGTTCGTATGGACGTAATTCTTGTAACTGGAGAGTATGTGTCACACCTCCTTTTTCCACTACCCCCGGATTAATGAAGGGTAGTAAGGGAGTTTTTCCACTTTAAGTGACATTATTCGAATTTGGATTTTATTTTAGTTTTCAGAGTCGCCACCCGGATTTTGGACGATGTTCCGGGACACCGTTTTGTTGAAATCCCAAACCGAGGAAATTTAGACTCTGTTTTAAGTTGTCTGCGTACCTGAAATCCGAGTAAGGAATTCTGTTAA
>ML426975.1:66688-124643 GCA_005239525.1 Nicotiana knightiana | reverse complement strand
ATAACAACGCCACGTTACGTAAGAGAAGAGAGAAGAAAAAAAAAACACATGGGGTCTCACATAAGGCTTCAATTTTCGAGATGCACTTATTAATGCAATAGCTAATTTTTCTAAGTATGGATACCTGGTCTCAGCATCTCCCAGGGGCCGACTTACGTAATAGACAGGGAATTGCCTACCTTGTTCTTCCCGAACCAGCACACCACTTACCGCTACTTCAGATACGTCCAGATATAAGTACATTGTTTCATCCTCCTTCAGGGTGTGGAGTAAAGGGGGGCTCGATAGATTCCGCTTCAATTCTTCTAAGGCATGTTGGCATTCCGGAGTCCACTCGAAGCTGTTTTTCTTTTTGAGTAAGGAGAAGAAATGATGACTCCTGTCTGATGACCTCGAGATGAATCGACCTAAGGTTGCTATTCGCCCCGGTCAGTCGTTGTATGGCCTTTACATTGTTTACCACCGTGGTTTCTTCGATGGCCTTGATCTTTTCGGGGTTGATATCGATCCCCCTGTTCGATACCATGAAGCCTAAAAACTTTCCTGAACCTATCCCGAAGGCACATTTCTCGGGGCTGAGCTTCATGTTGTAGCTTCTAAGGATATCGAGTGTTCCCTGCAAATGAGTCAAATGGTCCTCTCTGCGCAGGGATGTAACTAGCATGCCGTCAATATAAACCTCCATGGATTTGCCTATTTGATGTTCGAACATCTTATTAACTAGGCGTTGATACGTGGCTCCTGCATTTTTTAGCCCGAAGGGCATTACATTGTAGCAGTATGTACCATACTTCGTGATGAACGAAGTCTTTTCCATATCCTCTTGGTTCATTTGAATTTGATTATACCCGGAGTAGGCGTCGAGAAAAGTGAGGATCTCGTGGCCGGCCGTGGCATCGATCAAGCGATCGATGTTGGGCAACGGGAATGAGTCCTTAGGGCATGCTTTATTCAAGTCTTTGTAATCTACGCACATTCTCAACTTATTCCCCTTTTTGGGGACTACTACTACATTGGCTAACCATTCGGAATATTTTACTTCCCTAATGGACCCTATTTTGAGGAGTTTGTTACCTCGTCTTTGATGAATGCATGTTTTACCTCGGACTGAGGTCTTCTTTTTTGGTTTACCGGTTTGAACCTGGGATCGAAACTTAGCCGATGGGTGGTTATCTCCGGCGAGATCTCTGTCATGTCTAAATGGGACCAAGAAAAGCAATCAATGTTGTTAATAAGAAATTGAATGAGTTTTTTCCTGAGTTCGAGGGTTAATCCCGTTCCCAGGTATACCTTTCGGTCTGGGAGATGTTCAATCAAAACGGCCTGTTCCAGCTCTTCGCCCGTTATTTTGTTGCATCCTATTCCTCGGGGGCAACGAAGGTTCAAGGAGTTAGGAAGTCTTCTTCATCGTCCTCATTCGGTTTTTCACATAATACATGTCCCTCGGGGACCTTTTTGTCCTCTAGCTTCTCCGATGTGGAGGATATCGACGTTGATGCCATGTCGTGTGCTGCGAACATCTCCTTTGCCACATGCTATTCCCCGTACGCCGTTCTGACACCATATTTTGTTGGGAAGTTCATCATCTGATGAAGAGTTGATGGCATTGCCCTCATGCAGTATATCCACGGCCTTCCGAGCAAGGCATTGCATCTCATGTCACATTTGATGACATGAAACTTGGTGCTTTGAACTGTACCAGACATATTGACCGGGAGGATGATTTCCCCCTTCGTTGTCTCGCTTGCCATGTTGAACCCGTTGAGTACTCGAGAAGTGGGTATGATTCTATCAAGCAACCCAAGCTTTTCCACCACCCTCGAACTGATTATGTTGGCCGAGCTACCTGGATCCACGAGCACACGTTTAATTTGAGCATTATTCAAAAGAAAAGAAATTACCAATGCATCATTATGTGGTCGGAACAAAGACTTGATGTCTTCTTCTCTGAATGTAAGAACGTCCTCGGGTATATAGCTCCGAGTTTTCTTTTCCATTGCGATGGACACTTTGGCCCGTTTGAACAGGGGCCCTTGTGGGATGTCGGTTCCTCCAACGATCATGTGAATGATGTGCTGAGGTTCTTCTGGTTCATTCTTTTTGTTCGCCTCTCTTTCTCGAAAGTGGTTCTTAGCTCGATTGACAAGGAATTCTCGAAGGTGCCCTTCGTTAATTAGCCGGGCCACCTCCTCTCGAAGCTGCATATAGTCCTCAGTTCTGTGACCGTGAATGCCATGGTATTCGCACACCAAGTTGGGGTTCCTTTGGGAAGGATCCGACCGTGCGGGCTTTGGCCACCTAGTATCCCTGATTTTACCCATAGCTGATACAATGTCCGAGACATCGATGTTGAAGTTGTATTCCGACAATCGGGGTGCCTCTATTGAGCTCGAATGCCTGTCAAACCCGATCTTGCTCATGAGTCCCCGAGAACTTTGGCCTCGATCTATTCCCCGATCATTTCGAGGTATATTACGCCTTGAAGTGTCTCTTCGATCTTTGACGTACGACCGATACCTTTCTTTGCCTGGTCTCGACTCCCTTTCCGTAGACTTTGATTACTTTGTTAGGAGCATGTTTGGGTATACCGAGCCAGAGGGGGATCCCAATTGGTCGTCCTCGACCCTGATCTTCGACTGATACTTGTTGTGCACATCCGCCAAGTTACGGCGGGATACTCAATCAAGTTCTGCTTCAGCTGTTTCGAAGTTGTTGAACTTCAATCATTCAAGCCCTGAGTGAAGGCCTGCACTGCCCAGTCATCGGATACTGGTGGTAATTCCATTCGCTCTATCTGAAAGCGAGAGAAAAATTCGCTTAGTATCTCATTTTCTCTCCGTTTGATTTTGAAGACATCGGACTTCCTCGTAGCGACCTTGATGGCACCAACATGTGCCTTTACAAAAGAGTCCGATAACATGGCAAGTGAATCCATTGAGTTCAGGGGTAGGTTATGATACCACATCATGTCCCCCTTTGATAGAGTTTATCCAAATTCTTTAACAAGACAGATTCGATCTCGTCATCCTTTAGGTCATTTCCCTTTACAACACAAGTGTAGGCAGTGATGTGCTCATTGGGGTCCGTGATCTCGTTATACTTATGAATATCGGGCATTCTTAATTTCTTCGGGATGGGCTTCAGGAGCCGCACTCGATGGGAATGGTTTCTGCACGAACTTCTTTGAATCTACACCCTTCAGAATCGGGGGTTCACCCGGGATCTGATCGACCCTCGAGTTATAGGTCTCCACATTTTTGTCGTAAGCTTCTATCTTCTTTTCCCCTGATTCAATCCTTTTAGTAAGGTCCTCGAGCATCTTCATAATAGCGGGGTCTGCTGCTGACCCGTTGTCGCTCAATCTCTCTGGTGTCTGCTCGACTCGAGGAGTCGTTTCCGGTGCTACTGTGCTTGGAGTTTTTTGATGACTCTGCAACTGAGCAATAGCTACCTGTTGTGCTTTTAGCATCTCAAAAATGACTTGCAGACTAATTTCCCTTCCTCCCGAGCAGGAGTTCTTTGCGCTTCGTGTTGGTCTCTTCCACGCACACTTCCGTCGGTGCGAGAGCTTACATCGACATGTTGAGCGTTGTGTGAGCCCACATCGATGGGGATTTGTGCTTGTTCCACCCCAGGGTTTTGTAGTGGTACACCGGCGCCTGAAGCAGCTGCACCGTTTTCTCCATGATCCTCAGGACTGTTGTTTTCATGTGCGTTTATTGAGTTAGACATTTCGTGACCTGAAATCAAAGATTCTTGGACAAGAAAAAATGTGAAAAATAACTTCTGTTTTCAGAAAACTAGCACTAAAACAATCACTATTATTTTTAGCTCCATGATGGGCGCCAAAGTGTTTACCTAGAAAATGGTATTAACAATTATGTTTGATTTTGTGGTTCTAAAAATATGTGATTTATTTTAATACTAGTTGTTAGGCAATAGATGCTAAGTGTGAGTAAGAAAAGTAAGATAGGAATAAATGAAAGTAGTGATGTGCAAACCAAGCTGTTACTAGGCTAGGCCTCGAGCTCACTGGAACTGAGCCTCAAGGTCGAATTGCTACGCTCAATAGCGGGCATTCGATGAAGGGATAACAATATTGGGGGCCTCAAGGATGGCCTTTTATGATGAATAATGAACAATAAATGAAGAACAGTTAATGAACACAATAAATGAAAGTAATAAATCAGTGGAATAATTGCAGAACACGTTTAGACAAAAAAGCAGAGAATGTTCTATAGTATTCAATATTTTACAAAATGACAAGAGTCTCCTTTATATAGGAGGGAGGAATCCCAACATAGTACATGTATAATTATGACAAACGAAATACTATTGGTACAACTACGTAATAGCTCAATACGGACTCGTACTATTCTCGCAGGCCTTGTCAGCTCTTATCACGTGCCTTTGGGAACTTTCCGCCTTTCCATGACGGTCTCTGATTTCTATCCTCTCTCGAGGTATACTGGGATGAGCCTCCGATACACCATCTCGAGGGACATGCCTCATAGTCGATCCGCAGACCCTGCTTCGAGGCTATCGAAACTCAACAATCGGCCTTCCCTGATTTTGATCGTATACAAAAAATATATTGGTTATTTATTTAATTCATTAGGTGAGGTTTGGTTCGCAAAAATAGTTAAGCTTGTTTCGATATCCTACTCTAAACATAACCATGCGTTACTCCAACCCTTTATTGTTTGTGGTCCTTGCCCCTTTCACTAACCACTACCATACATATGAAAATAAGACACATCTCTTTAACGATTAATTAATAAGAGAGATTAGAATTAAATTTCAATATAGACAAACAACATTAAGTGATTTTATTTTATTTGTTTAAGTTTATGTGAGTAAGTTACCCGATAACTGTATTGGCATGAATTATTGCACGAGAATTGACCGGGACACAACTGTTATATAAAAGACATTTCTTGTAAATCCTATAACTACCTTGGTTTGTTTTCATTTTCTCCACGAGCACAAAATTAGGTATTCCATATCATTTTTTTATGTTGATGTAACAGACCATTTACCTACTAATAGGAGAATAGTTAAATACTTAAATAACATATGCCTAACGAATTAGGGTAGAGGAATAAAGATATAAACGATATGAACTTTAAAATTTGATTGATAACCCCGCCAAGGCATGAGCCCTTTTTATTTATTTTTTATTTTACTTGACTAATGAGACTGATCAACGGTAATCGTCACTTAATATTTAATTGTTTGGATATCTAAAAGCCAACAAATTCTTTATAAGATCTTATCTTATGTGATTTAATTTAATCCGAATGTGCCGATGCCTAACCCTATACACAAAGAATGAAGAAGTAACATTTCAAATATTTAGAATTTATTTTCCGTTTCCACTGGTAATCATATATAGATTGAACATAGAATTTCTTTTTTTCGCCTGCATTAATGCTTTACACACTCACACGAGTACAAAATTCAGTCCTAATTATCTGTCTTTTTCTATCTTCCTCCTCTTCCCCACAATTTGCGGGCGTACACGCAACCCAAAGTTTTACAGCAGGAAAAAAAAATCAACATTTATTACAATTTTTAATATATTTAGAAGGAAAAAAAAAAACAAGAGTATGCCTTAGTGTAATTTTTAATTCACTTTTTACAATATCTAAGTTTCCGTACAAGAAAACTAATAGCTTGTTTTGTTACCTATTGTATTATATCGTATTGTTACTTTAAATATGATATTTATTTTGATTGTTACATAAATTTTTTTATATCGTATCATTAAATTCATTGTTACGTATAACGACGAAATGCGTCACTTTATGTAACGACCGATTTAGTGTGGTCGCATCGTTACGTTATTTTTTCCTCTCAAACTCACACTTCATTATTATTAAATAATTGTATTTTATCATTTACTATCCTACTTTTTTATATATCGTATCATAATATTTTTTTTATAATATTGCAAGTTTATTTTTCATATTGCTAGTGTGTGATATCATAAAATGACGGTCAAACGACATAATCTATCCAAATATTGTATCCATCAAACAATATAGTACATCCAATGCAATGCAATATGATATATTATAAAATGATGCGTAATAACCATCCAAACAAGGAGAGCAAGGAGATTAATGCTATCCTTAAGGTATTCTTTTTCCATCATAAAGAAAAAAAACAAAAATAATAAACGGAGAAATTAATTAGAGAAAGACAATAATTGGAATTTAAAAAAAAAAATATTCCAACTCAGAAGACAACTAAAGCCACTGCTTCTTACTTGAAAAGAATCTCCAACAACTGTAATACATTTCTATAAACCGACAATGCCATAACCTTTGCACATGCACCCATTTGCATACAATCACACAATCTCCTATGACCTACACAATATTAAAAAATTTATGAAATATTTGCTTGTAAGACTTCTTTTTTTTTTTTTTTAAATGATTGTGATGTTTAAATAATTAACTCCTATTCTATGGGTACTGCATTTTACTACCATTAATGCAAGAATACAATAGTTTTACTTAATTTATATTCTATCACAATATAAATTTTGTCTGTCAATATTTAGAATGCATCCGTTGACATTTTAACTCATATTTTTTTTTATTTTTTTGTAGTTTTAATTTGAATATTATTGATCATCGTTTGGCCATACTCTAAAATTCAAATATGTACTTGTAAGTTATTACTACGTACTCATGAAAGAAAAAAAAGAATTACATAGAAATATACGTATTGGACTAATGTTGGCTTCATCATTGAAATCAACGTGGTCGTATGGCCAAATGCAACTCTTCATCTGTTCTCTTCATTGATTATTTCAATCATGTGCCTTCTAATCTGTCAACAAAAAAACAGAAGAAAAAAAACCAAAATAATATTCTTTGGGGTTTTATTGGGTTTGAAGATAAGTTATGTTGGGATAAGTTATGTTAGGATTAGTTATATTGAGTTTAATTATGCTAATTATTAGGAATAGTTTTTCTTGGATTATTTCTTATTAACTGTTTGGTATGTTGTATTAATGTTGTGATTATTAATTTTACCGTTTTATCCTGGGATAACTCATCCTGTGATCTATGTTTTAAAACGCGAGGGCGTGAGGCTGGGCGTTTTACTTAATACGCGGCGAGGCGAAAATCTCGAGACATGAGGCGTAAGCTCCATGGATCTTTAATTGTTTAAATTTATGAATTAATAATATGACATTATTACAAAAAAATATAAAAGATACATTAAAAATTCATAAAAACTAAAAAGATTTAAGAAACTCTTATAAAATAAAATATGTAGTGTGTTTTACAAGTATAAATAATGCAATACTGTTAAAGTTACTATGAAATATAAATTTACTACAACCTCTTAACTTTCATACGATTAAAAATCATAATTTCTTAAAAAATATTATCAAAATGCATATTTTACCTCTTTAAAAATAAATTTTATCTACATTGTAATTTAAATTATTACTCCTTCACAAGAAATATAAAATAATTTTTAAAGAGTAAATTAATAAATATATGATAATTTAGTGGAATATAGAACTAAAGACATGAAAATCATCAAGTAAAGATATAAATTTTGGTTAACTATTTCATAAGAGATATTCAAATGATATCCACCCATACAATGTACTTGTAGACATCGAAATTTTAAAGGATCAAGCTAAATCCTAAATTCAAAATACTACAAGACTCTTGAAATCCTAGGAGTCTATCAAGGTTTCTTGGAAGTTACTCTATCCTAAACCATAATGCACTTCTATATAAAGGGATGCATATTCCCTTGAAGAGGGTCTAAAAAAAAATCGCATAAATTCTCCGGATATTCACAAAGGGATCAAGGCATAAAATAATGTCGTGATCAATAGATGTTCTTCTTGATAACCAAATATTTCAAGAAGAATATCTATACAATGATCGATTTTCATGGAGATTAAATAATCCAGAGAGGTCTGTATCATCCTATGTTCGAGAATACACTGATTCAACCCTCGAATCAGGGAGAACAATTCGGAGGAAGAATCAAGGAACAAATAGTATCGTACCTGCATCCTTTTATCAATAAAATTATGTTTCTTCACATTTATATTGTGGTTGCAATTTATTTTTGTATCACATATAATTTTTTGCAAACATCTCAAGTTTTATTTTTGTATCACATATAATTTTTTGCAAACATCTCAAGTTTTATTGACCAATTCTGCCCTTCATCTCTTCCTCCTGTAAATCGAATATCTCAAGTTTCAAGATTATCTGTTGTGATGATCGGGTACTTCAGGTCTCGTCTTCAAGTTTCAACAAGCCTACACCTCGACAAACCTTGAAGTTGTGGGCATTTGTAGACACTTGAATTTTAACAGATCTCAATATAAATCTTAAATTCAAGACGACTCCTGAAATATTAGGAGTCTATTAGGGTTACTTGGTGGCTACTCCACACAAACCCTAATTCATGCCTATAAATAAGGCTACATATGTCCTTCAAAGTAGATCTTAGCAATTCCATAAGTTCTCGGAATATGCACAAAGAGATTAAATATGAGATCTCTGAAATTCCATGAAACTCTTGGAATGTTCATTAAGCTATCAAAGACAAGTCAAATATGTCTTGCTTAAAGTCCTACGTTCGAGAAATACGTTGTTAAGGCCCTCGAATAACGTATAGTAAATCGGAGGGAAGAATCAAGGAATAAACAGAGTTGTAACCTACAATATTTATCAATAAAATTCTTTTTTCTTTATAGTTGTTTGTGATTGTAGTTTTATTTTTCTCTGCATAAATTTATTGCAAACAAATTGGCACACCCAGTGGGACTAGTTTTGCCTTCATCTCTTCCTCCTGTAAATCGAAAACCCCAAGTTTCAAAATCATTTGTTGCGATGGTCGAGTACTTCGAGTCTTGTCTTCAAGTTTCGGCAAGCCTACACCCCGACAAACCTTAAAGTAGAGGGCATTTGTAGACATCGAAATTTTAAAAGATCAAGCTAAATCCTAAATTCAAGATACTACAGGACTCTTGAAATCCTAAGAGTCTATCCGGGTTTCTTGGAAGTTACTCTACCCTAAACCATAATGCACACCTATATAAGGGATACATATTCCCTTGAAGAGGGTCTCAAAAAATCCCATTAATTTCGGGATATTCACAAAAAGGGATCAACGCATAAAATAATGTCGTGATCAATTGACGTTCTTCTTGATAATCAAATACTTCAAGAAGAATATCTATACAATGATCGACTTTCATGGAGATTAAATAATCCAGAGAGGTCCGTATCATCATATGTTCGAGAATATGCTGATTCAACCCTCGAATCAGGGAGAACAATTCGGAGGAAGAATCAAGGAATAAACAGAGTTATAACCCGCAATGTTTATCAATGAATCACTTTATTCTATAAATAAAAAGAACTTTAATCATTCATTTGTTGAAGAATTTGAGAGTCAATAGTGCTAATTAGTGAATTCAACACATGATCTGCATAATAATTGTGGGGCAAGCTCGAGCGTTGAGTGTTAGGCGTGTATAAAGCGCGCAACCGGGCGCTTGAGGGCGTAAATCTCACAGAACTAAGCCCTACACATGAGTCTCAAGGCGTTTTGATAGTGCCCCGCCTCGAGGCGAGTCCCAGAAAAACTTTTTAAAACACTGTCTGTGATTACTATTCCACCCTTTGGCATGATATGTATAAGTTATCCTGATACTATTTTTAATTCTGGGATAACCTATTTCAAAAATAGTAACTAAACAAAAGATAAGACGATTATAAATTTTTATCCCCAAATTATTTTTGCTTATCTAACATCATTTTACTTTGATGTTTTTTCATCTGGGCGGTTTAGATTCCCATCAGCTCCCATTTTTGGGGCTCTGTCATAGTCTGAAAAATAAATCCTATCCCAACAGAAAGCATCATTCTTTGAGAGAAAGAAAAAAACATTAATACAAGTATATATACAGCTCACGAAAATGGTTCTAATTATTTTACTTTTTTAAAATTTATGAATATGGTGTCAGCAACTGTTTAATGGACCATCTTCAAAGGTTGAATAGTATGAATGAATCAATCATGTGATTATTTCTTCATCTTTGGCGTCAATTTTGTTCTCTTCCCTTTTACTTTACACACTCTTCTCTGCCCAATTTTAAGGACCTCCCAGTTCTGAAGTCACTTTCATTTTGGACACTTCTCAAGTTTTCCCTTCTCTCTCCTTATCTTTCCTCCTTTTACTTTTATTTTTATCACAATTATAATGTCAGTGGATCCCAACTTAGACCGCGACATATATTATTGTTGTTATTAGCGTCTGACTTAGTTTAATTGCATCTCGATTAATTATTTTCGTCAAAAAGTAAACTAATAAGTTATTTCTTATGATTCTCGCTCATTTCATTGATCAGTATACGCTTGCATACTTCTCTTTCGCACTTAACAACTTATCATAAAAATGCCCTTCAAAAAGTTGCCTTTTTACCCATATGACACTTCGTACTGAGCAATCAATGCTAGTAACCCTTCACCCTTTTCCTCATCTGCACTCTTTCAATACAATATGAGTACTATTTATGCTTTTTCCTATTTGGAGTTTTTTCAAATAAATTAATGGAGTACTACTATTTTATCACTTCTTTTATTCTTTTCACATAATTTACATACATTTTGCTCATAAATGTATAAATGCCAATCCCCCTTTCAGTTTCAGTCCTTCCTCTTCTTGATTCCTTTTGGTTATTCTCTCTCTTTCTCTTGACCATTGATGGCACCAATTTCTTGATTTTCCTCTGCTTGATTCGCTGGAAGTTGGAATCTTTTGTTGGTTTGAGAAAAGCTAATTTGGTAGCAAATCTCAATAGGGTTACATTGGCTTTATACTCTCTATTTTATTAACTATTATTGATAACAAAGGTTTGGTTTTTATTTGATCTGTTTGAGTGGTTTTGTGGGATTTTCCTTTCTATTATACTTGTAAACCAACATTTCCTATGTGGGTTTGAGATTTAAGTGTAAGCCCCTTTGAGTGAGAGTTGTAAAGCTGTAATCTTTCTTCTTAATCTTGAAAGTGGGGAGAAAGTCTCTTTTCTTTGTTGAAGTTGTTCAATTTGGGATTTTTTTTGGCTGGTAATGCTAATTGAAGATTTGGGGAAATGGCTACTTTGGTAACTGGTGTGTTATTGAAACTTCTTCAGCATATGAACACAGATGTGAAAGTTGCTGGTGAGCACAGGTCATCTCTATTGCAAGTGGTTAGCATTGTACCGGCATTAGCAGGTGGTGAGCTTTTCCCAAACCAAGGTTTCTATTTAAAGGTATCAGATTCTTCTCATGCCACTTATGTATCTTTGCCTGAGGAACATGATGATCTTATTCTTAGTGATAAGATTCAATTAGGTCAGTTTATTCATGTTGAGAGGCTTGAAGCTGCCTCACCTGTGCCTATCCTTAGAGGGGTTCGGCCGATCCCCGGCCGACATCCTTGTGTTGGAACTCCTGAAGATATAGTTGCAACTCATTCTTTAGGTTTCCTAAATAACAATGCTAATTTGTCACCTGGTTCGAAATCACAAGATAAGACTAAGTCAACCTCGAAAGCCTTGGCGAATAATCATGTGGGGGTGAAAGACAATAACAAATCTGCAGTTTCTAGATCAAATGGTGGCGCCAAAGAGGAAAAAGTGGAAAAGAAGAAGCCTAGTTTGACTTGGTCGAAGTCTCACTTGTCGAAGTTAGCGTTAAATGTAGTGGAGAAAAAGGATTCTCTATTGAAATTAAAGTCTTCTAGCTCAAGATCAATACCCACATCTCCTACAAGTTGTTATTCCTTACCAACTTCTTTTGAGAAGTTTTCAAATGGGGTTAAGCTGCAAGCAAAGGTTAAGGGCTTGGAACGATTGGAGAAAGCAACAGCTAAACCTGGACCGGAGAAACCAAGTTCTGTTCGTGGGGCGAGTCCAACACCGAAGAGAGTGCTGGGCGGGAATTCATTGAAGAATATTGTTAAAGGGTTCGACTTGGAGCCTAAGGCCTTGAGGAAGAGCTGGGAAGGGAATATGGATTTGAAGAGTAGAGAAAGTCCAAGGTTGAGGGTCAACAAGCATGATTTGAAACCCGAAACGAGGAGCACTTCTGTAAGTATTTTTTTCTCTTCTCATTATGATTTTCTAGTAAGGTTTGCGTACACATTACCCTCCCCCAACCCAACTTGATCCAACTTTTGGGATCATACTGGGTTGTTGTTGTTGTTGTTGTTGTCGTCTCGTTATGATTTTCTAGTACTCTGAGAAAGGATGGATGAGGCAAGGATAAAAAGTTTCTGATGGTTTGGGTATTGGTTTAAACTGATTAACATATACATCCATTTAACTATTTGATTTCGTTGCCTTTAATACAGAGATTGGTACTCTCTGTTTAGTCTTTATCTAAATGCTTTGAGTGGTGCAGGTTCCAAGAAAATCAATCAGTGAGAAACTGACATATAAAGAAGATAACAGGGGAATACTCGCAAAATCATCCAAAGAGGAGAATAAGGTTCAAACATCATTAAAGAAGATTTCCACAAATGGAGAGCCTGTTGATGCTGAGAAATCAAGTAAGCAGAAAACGTCCACGGGAAGAAAGCTACCTGGGGAGGTCAATAATGGCTTAGGAGAAAACTTGGTCAAAGTTGCTGTCAGTAATAGAACTTTAGCAGATGGAAATGTTGCCTGGTCTTCACTCCCATCTTCTCTGGCAAAGATTGGAAAGGTATGATTTTTATATATGATATTTTCCCACTTTTTCGAGTAACCTAATGGTCTTATTAGTTAATCTTTCCTATTTTGAATAGGCATGTGTGGCCGATGTGTTTGCTTATAAACTCTTTTCTTATTGCATTATTATATGCATTAGCAGATTGTACTATTTATTTGATCTCTGAAAGATATCATCTCATGTTATAGGAAGTCATGAAGCACAGAGATGCCGCACAGATAGCAGCCATTGAGGCTATGCAGGTGGCTTCGGCTACTGAAAGCTTACTTAGATGTTTAAGGTATTTCTTCTTTTTTCCTTTTTTGGGTATGTAAGTAGGAATTTAATAGCTATTCCTTCTATTTGAGTGTGGATGGTAAAAGGTTAATTTTAAGAGCTAAAATCAGTTTATTTGCTTCGAGTTACAGACAATTGAGTTAGACTACTCCAGCTTGTTTGGGATTGAGGCATAGTAGTAATAGTTGTTGTAAGGTAATATTTGTTGATGATGTGGGGGAGAAAACCCCATATACAAGTATACAACCTGAAAATAGGGTTCTCTACAAAGACGCCCATTTATTTACCTGATAAAAAGGACACCCAGTCATCTACAAAAAAAGGGAACTCCTGGGTGCACCAAAAACTAATCAAAAGAAGGCACTTAGGCTGTATATCTAGTAACGTCTTGTTAAATTGGAGCCAATTGAGAAAGATTCAGGTTCTATGGCTACATTCTGTGTAATCAATTACCAAAAATTTGGAGTGTACCACTTCAAACTCTTTCATTTTTTCTTTGGGCGAGCTTAGTGTGGGTGGAAAATACAGTTATATTCCTCATTTCATGCATCATACTGTCGGAACTACTATACAATGATTAACTGAAAGAATCTTGAGCCTAACACTGCCATATGGTATGGACAAGCAATTTTCACCGCATCATTTGCTCCAGGAGTTCAGTTGGACGGGAGAATGTGCATTAAAATCTTGTCATCTTGTTATGGTGATGCTCTTTTTAGTTGCCTATTCTAAATAGTGTTTATGGGTGGTAAACTAGAAAAAGGAATTGGTAAGATTAACAGCTTTAGTCCACTGCCCATTTGTTTTCTTGTTCTTGTCTAATATTACTGTAAGGTTGAGCTGTCTGCAATCTTTATCTAATCCTTCACTGAACCTTATTCTTGTTTAAGAATAAATAAAAGTTATTGCCTTAAGATGATATCAAAAGCTAGACTGGCTCATGATGCCTCTGGATGTGGTAAGTTTTGAGGATAACAGCACATTTTACTAATAGCTCATCTGTGGGATCTGGTTTGGTCATATTGAACATTTAATGCTTCCTTTGAAAGTGTTAAGGATGACTTCCTGAGAGGTAACATGAACTATTCTATTCTCTGCATATGTATTCAGAGTCGGTTGAAATAAACTGGATATGTACCTCATGGGTTAGTATGATTCTTAACACCTCCACGCTTACGGTTTTACCTCGCTTCATCTCACTTGAACGCACGCTCAATCCCATATAGATAAATTTCCTTGTATTTGGGTGCAATTGCCAAAAGCGAATCTCCTTTTGCTCCTTGGTAATGGTGAAATGGGGTGGGGATAGGAGGCTGGATATGTATAGATTTCTTGTTGAAATAAGGAATTTGTTTCCGATCAATAACTTTCATACAGAAGGGTGACTGCTTCTTCTTTTCGTTAGTATGTTATCTTCCTTCATGTGATAGCCCTATGTAATTTGTTTTGGTGGATTTATTGTCCCATATGATGAAGCCAAATGGTTTACTAACTTGTATGAATTGCAACGTTCTTTTCTTATTGAATTAGAGAAGAGAGCGCTAAATGATCTCTTGCCTTTAATTTTCAGTATCGTTTTCTGGTTTGATCTTTGTGACTTCACTTTTCCTTTTACTTGTTGGTCCTGTATAACTGGAGTTATCTATAAATTTCCTGTTTCCTGCTAGTAAACATAGTTGCTCAATCAGGGTGCTGAATCTGACATGAATAGATTTTGAGAAGTACTACGGGATAAATAAAATTTAATCTGCATGCCTTTGAACTTTTTTATCATTGGGGTAAGATGTCTATTTTCCAAAATTAGAAAGAATCCACCATCATTTAATAATTCCTGTGCTCCTCTTGGGCTTCTTGACCAAGTCATCTTTGATTTTTACGATAACCATGTTGAGAAGGTTTTCTTTTGCAACCGGAATTACTGAAAGAGGAAAAGGAAGGGACAGAAAATGCTGTCGGGCCTCCCCCAGTTTCCACCTATAAAATCACAGACCATAACACTTTTTTAAGTTAGTGACTCTTTAACAAAATGGAAGGAATACCCCCTACTATCAATCGAAGTGATAGTAGGGATAGGTTTCAGCTGGGTGTGTGGGGACATGTTAGTGGAAGGAATTATTCTGGTGAAAATTTAATTATTCTTCTAATGTAGACTGGTTAGCAAGTGAAATCAAATCGCACTGGGTTAATAAGGATTACTCTGCCATTTTACGCAAATAGTGGATCATGGTTCTGTAAGAGTTTATTTAGACTTTCAAATTGTGGTACCTTTATAGTTTGTCAATTCATCAGTGTCAACTGAATTTATCCTTTTATTATGCAACCCAAAAACAACTTCTGATTTCTTTATTTAATTGTTCAGCACATATTCTGAGTTGAGCTCCTCAGCAAAGGAAGATAACCCGCAGTCTGCTGTTGAGCAATTCTTGGCGCTGCACGCAAGTTTGAAGAATGTTCGTCTTGTTGGCGAGTCTTTATCCAAGACCATGTCAGCTGATTCAGCATCAGATCATGAAGAAAACCCATCCGAAGAAGAACTTAAGGTTGTGTCACAAAAACGTAAACAGGCAGCTCTATGGGTCAATGCTGCATTGGCTACCAATCTGTCATCCTTCTCGGTGTATACCAAAAAAGCAACTTCAAGTCCAAGTGCCACTTCAGCTGTCGCGCCAACCCCAAAGGCTATGGCTGGAAATCTACCTATGCTAGTCCTTGACAACTCAACCAAAAATGCACCTGCAAAAAACCAAGCCAAACCCCGGCCAACAGTCAGTTCTAAAATTCAGTTATCAGGTTCTCAACGGCGCTTAACGGATGGGGTAGCTGCTAATCAGAAGCCAAAATCTCCACCTCCGGCGGATTGGGTCAGAGGAGATGGTCTTGATGAGACCGTGGACTTGGCCGAGATGTTACGAATGGCGTCCCAAGATTGGTTTTTAGGATTTGTAGAAAGGTTCTTGGATGCTGATGTGGATGCCTCAGCTTTATCAGATAATGGTCAAATAGCCGGCATGTTATCTCAGCTGAAGAGTGTGAATGACTGGTTGGATGAGATTGGATCTAACAAGGATGATGAAAGTCCCGAAATCGATTCTGAGACCATCGATAGGATAAGAAAAAAGATCTACGAATATCTTCTCACTCACGTGGAATCTGCTGCTGCAGCTCTTGGTGGTGGATCACAAGTGTCACCTACAATAGAAACCAAAACAAGAAGATGACCTTACTTTGATTGCATAATGCATAATACTAGCAACTCACCTTTCATATGACAAGCATGCTCCAGTAGCCCCTTCAACCGCCAAGTGGTTAAAAGTGCTGAGAAGTTTTAGGATGTATATAGATTCTAAAGTTGATCGAGGTAGAGTAGTTAGTATATATATTGTGCAGACAGGGAGTTACATGATGTTCAAGATTTCCTTTCTTCTTTACCTGGAAACTCTCTCTCAAAAATTATAAATAGCTCAAAATCTTGAGTATACTCTGATATGGTGTTGTGGAGTCTGGAGATGAGAGAAGATGTCTTTTCTCCTTACCTTGAATGAGTGACATGAACCTGTTATTTAAATTAACTTTATGGTTCATTATAACATTATGCATCCTTATGGAATCAGTTGAAGTAGAAAAGCTATGGACTTGTTGGCATTTTGAAAATCAGCTTTTGTTAACAAGTTTCTTTTAGTATAATCTACTTGAAATGACTAAGCAAGTCCCAAAAATTCATGTACAGCTCCTCAATCAGAAATGAATGCCACCTCATCCAAGTATGTATCACCATTTTTGAATGTTATGGAGTACTACATTTGTTATTTTAATTTAATTTTGTGGACTACTTATTATCCCAAAGTTTCCCAACATATGGAGTGCTTTGGTTGGTTAAACAAGTATAGCAATTATGTGTTTGACTTGTTTAGTCTGTTTCATTTCCTTACTTCGATTGAGGTGTAATTGTTATTGTTGTAGTACTAATAAAAGACGACAAAATGAGACAATGGAGTAGCAAATAATACATTTTTTGAAGGGGGAAAAACACTTTTATCAAAGAAAAAGTGTCATACTTAAAGACAGATTAAGGTGACCATACATACACATAAATAAGATTGAGAAAATCCTAAATGGCTTCTTAGTGGTAGTAGACAAATACTTGGAACAAATACTCGGAAACTGCAGGATTATTGGCCTGGCCAAAGCACTATCTGGTTAAACTCTATTTGATAAATGAGTGCAAGATTGTTCAATGGGAACAGGAGGGTCTGAGAAAGAGCCATTGAGAATGGAGTTGGCTAACCAGACATTGGCAGCATCTGTGTAATGTATTCCATCCCAACTAATGTACTTTGTGGGATCACTACATGCTTTCCCATACTCTGTTCCATTCACTACTGCTGTCTGTCCACATGCAACTTCATAGCCATTGTTGTACCAACCACAGCAGAATTTCATCGGATCCCCAAAACCTGTTTGTCCATCAAATATATTTACTTAAACTACTAGCGATACCTTTTCTGACTTTAAGTTTTATGCACTGACAGTCTAAAAAATATTACTACACAATCAACTCATTTCAAAGGGAGCCCCTGGCGTAACTAGTAAAGTTGTTGCCATGTGATCCGGAGGTCACGCGTTCGAGCCGTAGAAACAGCCTCTTGCTGAAATGCAGGGTAAGGCTGCGTACAATAGACTCTTGTGGTCCAGCCCTTCCCCGGGCCCTACTCATAATGGGAGCTTAGTGCACCGGGCTTCCCTTTCCACAATCAGCTCATTTATGAAAGTAACTATAGTTAAAAATATAATAGTACCTTGTTTCTTGGCAGTGCTAATTAGTTTATATTTAGCTGAATACATGTCAACATAAGTAATTGCAGAATGAGTGAGCTCCTTTCTTAAGTGTGATATTCTGTCTTTGAGCTGCTTGTTGAATTCTCGAGCCACCTCATTTTGGCTCTCTATGCATCCAATGGCATCCAATCCCTGAGGCTTCAATGGGTAAGATATCAGACTGTAAGGCAAACATCCAATGGGTCCCGTATTGTGGATCCAGAAATTCCGAGCCCCTTCAGTGTAAAGGTTCTGCACAAATTATGTATGTATATAAGTATTAACAGGAAGAAGAAATACCAACAATCAAAAAAGCAAAAGCGTATGTCTCCTAAACATTGATGGATCCAGAATTTAAATTTGATTCAAATCTTTAATTTCTTATTATAGAATGCATTAATAAGGGCAATCCGGTGCACTAAGCTCCCACTATGTGTGGGGTCTGGGGAAGGACCCGATCACAAGGGTCTATTGAACCTAGTCTTACCCTACATTTCTGCAAGAGCATGTTTCGACGGCTCGAACTTGTCACCTCCTGGTCATATGACAGCAATTTTACCGGTTACGCCAAGGTTCCCTTCTATTTTGTACTTACAAAATTATGTGTTATAATTTAATACTTTGTAACCAAATCTTTTATTAATTTTCCACATATAATTATATTCCATGTGAAAATTAGGTCAAGTTTTCATTGAACAACATAAACGTCATGAGACGTTCCAGTACTGAAAGACGTAATTTTAGGAGTAGATTTCGAAAGAAAAGACTTCGTTTACTTCCTGCAAATTTAGGAGGGATCCGACAATCTTTCAGAGGTTGTATGGAAGAGATTGTAAGAAAAATCCCGTGAAAAAAAAAAAAAAAACCTACATGAATGGCTTGAGTAAAGTTGTCTAGGATTTGTGGAATGGATGCTCGGACTTGTGCTTCGTGTGTATGTTGAAAACCATAGGAAAGGTCATTCTGTCCAATGTCAAATGTGTAAATTGCCTTTGAAAAATCATCTGGCTTTGGAATATTCACTTTTGACGTCGAGTTTGTAACTGCATGAATATGATCAAATAGCCAATCACCTTATTATAAGAGTCATTCTGAGTACATTTATATGTAAAAAAAAATAAAAATAAGGAAAATTCTCACTTAAATCACTGAGCAAAATAGTACGTTTCTTGAATTGTAAAAACTGAGAAATCTGTACACCAAGGTAAAATGGACTGTAACCACCAGGCAAGATGGATGAACCAACTGTTGCAAAATTAGCACCATTCCTAAAATCTGCACCAATTGAATCTAAATACGCACTCAAGTACTGCAAATCCAACCTGTCCGCTGTAAAGGAAAAAAAAAACAACCACAAATTTAAGATATATATATATATATATATATACTGACGGTGTAAAGATTTGTTACCTATGAAGTCGATGATGAGACGACCGTCGCACACCCTTCCAAAAGGTTTGTTAAAGAAAGTCTCACCATTGGGTGGCTGCACCTCATGAAAAGCTGCTGATTTTCCACCTGTGTCCGAATTCGAATCACCAAAGTTATATATGGCTGGAACTGGAAATCCACACTCTTTTTCTTTATTAATTTCTCCAAAAACCAATCCCAAGTATAATATCCCACTTAACATGACTATTACCACTAGTTTCATGATTCTTGGCCTTAGGATTTTTGAAGAAACTCCATTCTCGTACGTCAAGTTTATATAGTGAACACAACTCTCTTTTTTAGAGACTTGCTCACTAATTAGTTAATTGCAGAAAGCTAAAGGACGCAATTTGGCTTCTTTTGATGAATTAATTACATACAATGTCTTTATTTGTATCATTAAATATGGATATTCTTTCTATCTTTCACTCATTCTTGTTTATCTTCACAGACATGTATGTATCACATTTAAATTTATAGAATTTCCAAAATTACATGCCAATTAGCAGTCGTCGGCATAAAAGGAATTTTAAACCTATATTTAACGCTTTTCTTCTGTGATTAATTACGATAATGAAGCTTATGCATAACTCCTTACTTTTTATTTAGAACAATAAAAATGGAACGCGGTAATGGAGAAGGATGTTAGATGAGTTTATCCACTCAATATTGGTCAGTCATATTACCATGAATCTCATTAAACACATACAATTAATGATTCTCAAAGATGATGAACTACAATTTATAGAGAATGTTTAGTATAAGTTAAACGATTTGAACGTGAATAATCGACCAAACTTGGAAATTTTTTCACACTTTTCTAATTGGAAATTGATACAACCATGACCATTAATTGAATATGACCATAAACGATGAAGAAAGCTTGACAAAGAAAAGGACAATGATATACTAACGTCTCTTCTTATATTAATTCTTTTATGGCGTGGAATGATCTTTTTTCCACTTAGGACCCATAAAACCAACTTCTTTTCATCAATTACATCTGATCCCCGAATAACTCATACATCTTCTCTCCTTAGTTTCATAAATTATGATAGCTACACGTGTGTGTTTTTGGTGTATTTATTGAGCTAATTAATTAATGTCATTTATTACTGTAAGTGGGAATATTTATTCTGATTTATGTTCCTTCGGTTGCAGACTTGAGCATGATTCACATGAATATTACCTAATGATTACAATACAAGCATCAACTATCTTATTCTCTCTTCTTTCATTAAATTCCTATAGAGCAAAGATGTGGTTAATATCGTTCAAACTTGGTTGCTTAAAGTGTGACAACGCTTTGAAGCAACAACAACAACAAAAGCCCCAGTTTGATCCCAACAGGTGGGGTCTGGGGAGGGTAGTCTGTACGTAGACCTTATCCCTACCTAATGTAGGTAGAGAAGTTGTTTCCAATAGACCCTCGGCTCAGGAAGGGCAAGAAGAAGAAGAGGAAAGCAAGGAAGGAAGAAAGAAGAAAGAGAAAGGAAAAATGGAGAGATAAAGGATAAGTAGTACCAAACAAAACCATGTAACGTAATAAAAATCTAAAAATATGAAGGGACATGAATGCTACTAAGACTATCGGTGAACAACTATAAACTACTTACTAACCTTCTACCTTAATGTTCGACCTCCACACCCTCCTATCAAGGGTCATGTCCTCAGTGAGCTGAAACAACGCCATGTCCTGTCTAATCACCTCTCCCCAGTACTTCTTAGGCCTACCTCGGCCCCTTCTCAAACTCTCCATGGCCAACCTCTCACACCTCCTGACAGGAGCATCAATGCTTCTTTTCTTAACATGTCCGAATCATCTCAGCCTCGACTCCCGCATCTTGTCCTCCACGGAGGCTACTCCCACTCTGTCTCAGATAGCTTCATTCTTAATCCTATCTCTCCTGGTACACCCACACATCCATCTCAACATCCTCATCTCTACTATTCTCATCTTCTACACGTAGGAGTTCTTGATTGGACAACACTCAGCCTCATACAACATAGCCGGTCGAACCACCACTTGATAAAACACTTTGAAGCAAATGAAAAAAGGGAGACTTCATATAGTTTCTTGTTCGGCATTTCCTGGAATCTTGTTTAAATGCGGAATGCTTTGTACACCGAGATACCCTTTATAGTTCTTATTTGGCCAACTTATTTTTCACGAGGGCAAGTACCATTTTCTAGTCATTCTACTTTCTAGCTTATTCAGATTAGCTAACTGCAGAGACATAGTAAACATGTATCTGTATAGGGTAAAATATGTTCATATTAAATGCTCGCATAATAAAGCGACATGTGGAGCCGAAAGCAGAAGGCTATTGAGTCCGAAGGCAACAATCTCATTTGTTCTAGAAGGAAATGATGTTCATAAAGGTAAAATAAATTACTGCCACCCGGTATCATTTAATAGAAAATATTCTATAGCATTAAGTACACGTTCCGTTACAGAGAATATGAAATTCATTGCCTACCATTACACGTTCTTCAGTGACCCCCATAATTGTCATTTAAGAGGGGCTTGATCCTAGGATCTTGTTCCCTAGGAACAACTATAAACAGTGAGCTCAACAACCATTGTAGAGAAAAAATTTTCTGACAAGCTCTCATGCTATACACTATTCAAAGTTCAATAATATTTTATCTTCTTGCTTATTAATATTGTTCCTGCTGCATCCAGAAGCTCTGCTCCCAGAAACAGGATCTCTGCTGTCTTATCTTGATTTCAACTTTAAGTCTTGCATTCTGGTTTAATTTTTTTTTTAATCATTTTGGGGATCAAATTGATTCACTTGTCTATAAACCATATATAAATTCAACTGTACCATTTTACCGGTAAATAATTTGGCGCCCACTGTTGGGCTTAGACGGTTGTGTAATTGAGTTGATCCTTGCATCTATTACTAACATATTTGATTCTTTGTACTTAGCAAAATTCATAGAAAATGACAGATAACGATGTCAACATCGCACTCAACGTTGAGGCCCAAGAAAATCAGCCTCATCACGGAGATTCGATTAGTGATACTCGCAACGAGGGGGATGAGTCCATGCCGGTCCATGGCGGGCAATATCCACGACATATTTGAGAGGAAACTCCTGATGATGTTGAAGAATAACACGTCGTTGAAACAGTAAGGATCCTGAGGGGGCAACAAAAGGCTATTATAGGCCATCTCTCGCGACAGGATCAGGTCAAACGGGGTTGAGGCAGGCATTGTCAGGAACTTCCAACAATGCCAATGAACGAGGTCCAGTTCCTCCCGGTGCTCCTACAAACCAAATAACGCAGAGGGTCGACAATAATACCCCGAGGGGCGAAGTCAGCTTTGACAGGGCCGGAGGGAACGATAGCGGATCCATTAACAACAATGAGAATAATCCCTTTAAAATCGAACTCATGCGGTTTATGAGGGAAAAAACGCTCGAATGGATCAAATTCCGGGTGCACCACCAATGTTAAAAGTACCAGACTCAAAGGAATACACCCAGTTGTCGTTCAAACCAAGTGCGACACCAGAATTGATCCCAAAGCAGTTCAAAATGCCAGACATGCCGAAGTATGATGGGACTTCAGATCCTCAGGAGCATATCATCACCAGTGAAGAGGAAAGATTTAGCTCCGCACGAGATGGAGTCAGTCTTACTGAAGAAATTCGAGGAGATCCTTACGAAGGGGGCCCTGACATGGTATTCTCTCTTGCTCGAGCACTCAATAGAATCCTTTGAGATGCTCGCAAATTCTTTTATCAAGGCCCGTGTAGGGGCCAGAAAGGTACAAGTCCGAAAGGCCGAAATATTCAGGATCGCACAAGGAGATTTTGAATTGCTACGGGAGTTTGTGACCAGGTTCCAGAAAGAAAGGATGTTGCTATCGGTTGTGGCACCCCCTCTTTCTCGCGAAATCGGGTTTCGACACTTCGGAGACAACTCTCTTCCTTTTGGGATGGGGTATGAGATTTGAAGAGTCGCCACCTAATGGATTAAGGTGCGTTAGGGCACCTAGAGCAGTTAACTCATGAAATTAGTTTGCATCACCAGACCGGGTAATGGTTCAAAATTACCTTGAAGGGAAGGTGTTAGGCACCCCTCGAGGTGCACAACAGTGGGTCTCGGACAACTTAATTAAGCGAATTAGTCTTAAAGATAAATAAAGCAATTTAGACAACTATTCTTTCAAAACATGAATTAAAAGGGGTCCTAAGTTTTTTAGCCTATAAGATCATTTCCATGCAATACTTGGTAACTTCCCCAAGTTGGGGTGCTACACATAGTATTAGCGCACGGGTCATCATTTCCTTTACTACCCAATTACTATCTTTCAGTTGTTACTTAAGCGTTCTAGTAGCTTCTAACTCGTGCCTTATGCGTGCACTACCCGTCCCTTACCTATGGTCCTGGAGGTGTTTAGGACCTCTATTTAAGGTAGTTCCAGGCTGACATGTGTTGCTTAAAATGAGAAAAATCTAGGCGACAAACAAAATTCAGATAGGACTATCATGTAAGGAGAAAATCAGGGCTCATGTTAACCTCCACAAGTAACAACAAATGCACGCAGTTCAATCAATAAATTTCATTAATTTAGGATCCTATAGGCAGGATATCTAGATGGACATAAACAAAATGTAAGAAACCAATTTATTAAAATGAGCATTGGAATCTACTGGCTTGCCTACTGATTTGATTAAATTCTGAATCTGGGCAAATTTCAAGCGGCAAGGGATCACAATTTTTAGACCCAGAATTCTTAATAGCCCTACGAGTTTTCCTAAGTGATAACCGGAGCAGAATCCTATGGGCATGGCATCTACAATCGTTAATTATAGACCTATAACATAGTTTCTGAGCGAGTTACTGATTTTAACTCATGAAAACAAATTTTATCTCTTTAGATCCTATAGGCGTGCTTTCTAATTTGCAGAATTAATTAACTCCTATAGGCATGATTTTTAAGTGTTGAAACCGATTTGTTTATTTCCTATAGACATGGTATCTAAACTGAAGAAAACTTATTTTTATATCTCCTATAGGCATGATATCTAAGTTGAAATTGATTTTTAATCCCTATAGGCATGAATTCTATTAATCACATATGAGCAGAATTTTAGACAAGTCACCAGGAAAGTTTATTAATTCATACAAATATGATCCTATATACATTATCACTAATGCACGTTGAGATTGGAAATATGTGTAGATCCTATGAGCATGGATTCTAATGCAGAATTAACAAAAGACCTATATGAAGTGTCTCTAATATGCCGAAAATATGAAGATTCAGAGTCAAACAGTCAGAAAAACATCCTATAGGCAGGATCTCTAAATGAACAGTAACATGCACATAAGGAACCAACACAATAGACCTATAGACAGGATTTCTACCCGAGTTTTTTTAACAAAGATATATAAACCCCCCAGCTTTTACTAATAACCCCAGATCTGTTTATTACAGAGATTATTACATTATTACAACCCAATAATGAATAAATTACACAACAAAATTCATTATACTATAGGGAGCCTTCATAGGCCCAATATTAACCTAGAAACCAGGCCTTCAAGAAAAGCAAGTCTGAAGTATACATGTGGTCCATCCATGATACACAAAACTGGGCTTCTGGTGTGTCAAAGCTCCCAAGGGCCTCAGGGACCCCGGGCAATGCTCACACCAGAACCTTACTTAGACATATAGTTTTTAAAAGATTGGAAGACTAGCCCCAATGTGACAGAGTTCGGAGGAGTCTCAAGGACCCTAGGTAGTGCTCACACTGGGGGTGGTAGGAACCTAGATAACTAAGAGTAGAAGTTTGAAAACAATATATAGGGTAGGGAACAGTTTTAGAAAAATAGTTTTATTTTTAGGAGCAAACAAATTCAATTTACAGGACTGCAAACAGAACTTCACCTAGCACAAACAGAGTCCATGTTTAGCATATGGTTCAAACAAACTGGTATTAGTTCAGACATAGATACTGAACCAGTATTTAGATCAATCACAAAAAAGAAAGGATACTTGAACTAATAGACAAAATTGGCACCATATTACATGTTTACATAACAGGGAACATAGAACTGACTAATCAGGGTTTCACATTATTTAAGATGACTTAGTTTAGAAATTATCACTAAGTGGGATCATAAATTCATGTATTAAGCAGAAACATGGTGAAGTTTGAAATAACTAACCAAACAAACACATAAAACAGGACAGGGTAGCAGGAACCAAAGCATACTAGTTTAGAAAGAAGTAAGCAGAAATCATAGATCAGACAGAAGCATGCTAAGGTTGAAATAAAATAACCACATAAGCACATAGAACAAAATAGGATAACAGGAGTTAACACATACCAGTTAGGAAGAAAATAAACAGGAATGTAATGGCAGTTTAGATCCAGAGAGTTTAGCCTTGGCTTCCAGCCGACTAAACAGTGCAGCAAATCAGTGTGATAGAAAGAACTCAAGTTTATGAGAGAACAGACAAGTTTGAGAATTTTGAATTGAAGGAATTGTTCAGTAAAGAAGTTGTGCGGGTGAGCATAAGAGTCTCAATGTAAGTCTCTTCGTATGTAGGTAAGTGTGTCTGAGTGTAAGTGTGTTTGAAATCAGAACAATGAAAGGCTTTTTATAGCATACAGTAGAGTAAAACCAAATAAGGTAGGAACTTCAATGGCACACAAATAAGGTATGAAAAATCAACTAACCAATCAATTAGGGTTAATACAAACCAATTAATGGGACAGAATCTGTGATGACCCAAAAGGTCATCCTGCGTAAATTTAGCTAAAACTATGTTCTGAGGCCCCGAAAGCCTTAGTTAATCACACCTCGATGTGCGTGTACAGCCCGGGCGCGTAGCCGGGAAGCCTTTATGTGGAAATGTGTTAAACAATTGAATTTATGATAATTAATTGAATAAAGTTGACTTTGGTCAACAATTTTGGTAAACGGACCTGGACCAATTATTTGACGGTCCGGAGGGTCCGTAGGAAAATATGGGACCTGGGCGTATGCCCGGAATCGAATTCTGAGGTCCCAAGTCCGAGAAATAAATTTTTAAAGGAAATTGTTTTTTGAAAATAATAAAGACTTTTGAAAATAAACTTTGATGTGAAATCTGTGTTACCGAGACCGTACTATGGTTCCGGAGCCCGGAACACGTTCAATATGTGTTATGTGAGTTATCTGTAAAATTTGGTAAGAAACGGACTTGGTTTGACATGTTTCGGATCAAAAATGGAGAAATTGATAGTTTATGAAGTTTGAGGAAATTCTTTGGATTTTTGAGTTTAATTCATTTTTTTTGATGTTATTTTAGTGGTTTAATTACTCGAATAAGTTCTTAGGATGATTTTAAAGGTGTGTGTATATTTGGTTTTGAGCCCCGAGGGCTCGGGTGAGTTTCGGGTAGGTGTCGGGGTGCTTAAAGGTTGAAAATCTGGTGTTCAAATGCTCTTACTGGTGTCTGAGATTTTTACACTATGCGATTGCATAGGTTGCGCCGCGATCGCGTAGTTTAGTGTTGGGGGGGGGGGTTCTGTGACTCTATGCGATCGCATAGGCACTTCCGCGATCGCATAGAGTATAGGAGAGCTGGGGAGGGGGCTAGGTATTTTCCTTCTGAGGTCACACCAAATCCGTCCGCGATCGCATAGGCAAGCCCAGGGACCCTGTGCGATCACAACTCCCTTTCCACGATCGCAATGCACGAGACTCAGGCCCTATGCGATCGCAACTCCCTTTCCGCGATCACATAAAGCTAATTCATCCAGTTATTTTAAAAGCCAAAACAGAATACCATTACGGGATTTTCACATTCTTTCACCATTTTCTTCTTCTCCACTCTTCTTGAGCAGTTCTTAGGAGACCATTCCACCATAGCTTCATAGGTTAGTGTTCTTAACTCTACTTTCTTCCATTTTTCTTCATCAATCACTAGATTCTAGGTCTAAAAACATGAAATCAAAGGTAGAAATTGGGGGGTTTTGGGTAGAGTTAGGGCTTTTGGAAATTTTGAGAATTCAACCTCATTTTGGGGTCGGATTTCAAAAGAAATTGTATATTCGGGTTCGTAGGGGAATGGGTTATCGGGTTTTGGTCCGAACCTCGAGTTTGGACCAAGACGGCCCGGGGTCGAATTTTGGTATTTTTGGAAGAATTATGGGAAATGTATAATTAGTCTTTGGGACTGAGTCATTGATTAATTATTGATGTTATTAAGTAAATTATGTCTAGATATTATCGTTTCGGAGTCGGATTCAAGAGGAAAGGTCGTGATTGAGTCTTGACTTGCATTCTTGGAGCCAAGGTAAGTGTTTGGCCTAACCTTAGCTTGATGGATTAGGTATAAAGTCTTATTTGCTATGTGTAATTCATGTCCGACGTATAGGTGAGGTGACGGGTACCTATATGTTGTGGTCAAGCATGCCCGTGAGTCGAATTTTGATGAGTTATTTAATGTTCTTCGATATTCTCTGTGCTGTGAATTATTGGGAACCTTGGAAGTGGTACCTTGAGGTTATTCATGACGTGGAAAGTTATTGATTATGTGTTCGGTCGAGGATTTTACTATTGACATTATACTTTTAAGTGAGATTGGTTATAGCTGAGTCCCTTGCTGGGACAAAAGAATTTTGTTGATTATTTCTATATATTTGAAATGTCGTATTGTTAAAATTTCATATCAATTGTTATTTTTATACTCATCATGCACGAGGGAACATTCTGTGCCGAGTTATTATTATTTATGCACGAGGGAACATTCCGTGCCGATGATTATTATTTATGCACGAGGGAACATTCCGTGCCGATGATTATTATTTATGCACGAGGGGACATTCCGTGCCGATTGATTATTATTTATGCAAGAGGGGACATTCCGTGCCGAGTCATTATTATTTATGCACGAGGGGGCATTTCGTGCCGTGTGATTTGGAGGCTATGCATGAGGGGTCATGCCGTGCCTTCTCCTGTCTATCTTACTTGATTTGGATCTTTATTTCCTGTTTACTTCTACATTCCCTTCACTACTTGATTCTACGATTTTAGCAAGTGTTTCCCCTCTTATTCCCAAAATGTTCTTCCCCGTAACTGTATTCTTGTTTATTTTCTGCTATACTATTGAACTGCACAGGTACAATTTGTTGTCGTGTCCTAGCCTCGTCACTACTTCGCCAAGGTTCGGCACTTACTCAGTACATGGGGTCGATTGTACTGATGCTACACCTGTACTTCTTTATGTTGTGCAGATTATGCAGCCGGACCCAGTGGACATCGTTAGGGGGAGTGTCCTTTAGTCCATTCAAGACGACACCGAGGTAGTTCCGCTGGCGTTCGTGGATCTCGGCGTCACTGTCTATCTTTCATTCTGTCATCTATGTGTTTCCAGAAAAATATATCATTTTATTTCAAACTGTTGTTTTTAGCTATCTTAGACTGGTTCGTGAGGTTGTGACTCCATTTCTGGGTTTTGTACTTAAAGAGATTTCTTTGTTATTAGCTATTATTAGTTAGATTTTGTTAATGCTTCCGCACTTATCTCAATTATCTAGTCAGTGTTTGTTATTTTCACTTGTTAATAAATCAATTCAGTTAACACGTTAGCTTGCCTAGCGGGTGAAACGTTAGGCGCCATCACAGCCTGAATATGTGATTTCGGGTCGTGACAGAATCACGTCAATATTACTTAAATTAAAGTGAATCTTTTACAGAATAAATCAGCAGACAAGATTATGGCTAAATAAAGTAAGCAATAAGTCTAGAAATCAATTATAAAAAATAATCAAAGCACAAAAATCAGGCCAGTAATAGAATCAAGGAAAGTAGCACCAATTACTAATCACACATAAGGAAAGAATAGGTAAAAATATGATAAGGAAATATCGCTATTAACACGATTTCAAACCCTAATTTAAGCAATAAAATCAATTAACATGATAATTTACAGAGCTGAGGTAAACAAGCAAGAACAGTGAAATAAATAGTCGAATTAATTGAAACCCTAAGTCATAAGGGCATGGAGATGAAACTCAAGAAAAAGAAATCAGTCGAAAAGTAAAGAAGAAAACCAGAGTTGAACATTTAAATGTTTTAAACATTTTTTGCAGAAATCCCCTAAAAATCGAAACACTAGCTTTTAGGGTAAAATAAAAATCGGTTAATAATAAGGGCAAAAAAAAAAAAATCTTTGAGGAAAAATGCCAAACAGATACAAATATACTTCAGATCTATAGAGATATGAACAAATTAAAAAGGAAAATAGCTAAGTTTATGAAGATAAACAGAAGTGAATCAAATCTGGTTTGAACCAGAGATTTGAAACCATAGAAACACGAAAGTGGTAGTACTTATAGACATAGGGGTGAATATAGACGGATTAGTCGATAAAAGAGAGATTTTGAACCAAGTCTGGTTCGAATCTATTGAGAATCCACCAAGTCTGGTTCGTGTAAAATAAAGTAATTATGCACACATGGGCTATTATTGCAAAGTCATTACAATTATAACCTAAAGATGTAAATAGCTTAATATAAATATAAAATGATAAAAATTAAGCAATAAAATTACTATAAAATCATTTGTGATACAATTAGTAATTATTTAGATAATAAAATGATGGAATAAATTAATTTAAAATCCTTTAAAATTACAGAAAATTATGAAAATATACTAATTGATGCTCATGCATTATTTTGAAAATATATATGCATTTTGAAAATAATATAGGAAAAAATTGGGCATCAACAACTGGCCCTCTTTACCCGGGAAGGATGAAAGAGTTGTTGGGTAAAGATATGATGGCCAATTTTTGACCGAATGGAGTGATCTGAGAGATATAGGCCGCACTCTGGTTTCCGAGCTGCCTACATATCCCTGGTTTTACAGGAATCGGGCTGTGTGTAGTTGTGAATTTGTATGGCTTAGCAAACAAACAAATAAAGGCTCAAATAAGAGGGGATTTAAGTCTTAAGCATGCAGATGTTTGAAAATAGTAAAGAAGGTTAGATTTTGAAAGAATTACGATCTAAGCATATAAATGGTATCCTAAGTTTATAATAATATGGATCACATCAATTCAATACCTGGTATGACACTCCTCGAAGAGGGGATAAACGTGGTATTAGCGCACCAGTAATCATATCCATATTCTACCCTTTCCTACCCCGTGAAGGTAATTAAAGCGTGTGTTGGTCACGAACTCTATTGCATGCTGTTACCCGTCCCTTCCTATCACTCCTGGAGGAGTTTAGGACTTTTATACTATGAGGGAGCTTCTAGGCAGACCCTCAGGTTTAAAGGAAAAATACTAAGCGACATATAAAAACATATAGGACTGCAGATAAAAAGGATTATCATATAAACACAAAAGGGCTCAAGTACCTCCACATATAGTGCAAAGAAACAGCATGACTCAAACACAGTTAAGGTCTGGGTTTTCAGATCCTAAGGCTTGTCTAGGCGGGGGATCATATGCAACAGTTGTACAACTTTGTTAAAAGGGTTTAAAATTACCAATCCTTATATCATGTGATTCTAAGTGTTTACCAAAGACCGATTTCTAGCTTACTAGAACAGGGACTGTTTTAGACACGATATTTAAACTAGGTGTGATTTGAGTAAGTATGACCCTAAGGCATGATTTCTAATGCAACATGAATCCTAAACATGGTTTCTATTACGCAATCAAGAATATAAACCTAAGGACATGTTTCTACCCTTTACTAACTATAGCATGCGTAGTACCCATCCTTTTTCACTATCCATCCCCAAAGAGTTTCTTACAAATAATTATAACAAGCCTCTGAATATGAATTACATAGGAAAAGAAGAAGTTAACTATAGGGAGCCTACTGATAGGCCCAGAATCTCCAGAATGCCTCATTGCCATTATATTCACAACCTTTCACATGATCTAGGTGTGTCAGAGTTCCCTAAGGATCTCAAGGGATCCCGGGCAGTGCTCACCTAGAGTCATAACCAAATTTGAGTAAGTGCAGCGTGGAAAGGCTAACTTTGTGTGTCAAAGTTCATAGGGAGCTCAAGGGTCTCAAGGAAATGCTCACACAAGAGGGGCAGAACCTAATGTCTAAGAGTATAGTGGAAGTGCTCATAGTGAGTAAGAACTGTTTTAAAGCAGTTTTGAGAAAGAGAGAGGTTTAATGAAAATTAGCTTGAAAAGGGTAAGGCGGTAGCACAACCAGCACACACAGAACAATAAACAGGGATTAAGACAAGTTCAGCAACTACAAGCAGGGAGATGAGGGATTGGGGACAAGTATGAAGCACATAAGAACAGGTTTGCACACAATTAGGCCTCAGAAAAGTATTACAAGACTTAAACTGTCATAACACTTCCTATCACAAAATGTTCATGCCAGGAGCTTAACAACATTAAATTGAGGGATGCTAAACAGGTTCATACATTAGGTTCAGGGAAGGGGTTCAGGATTACTTAGTAGCTAGGGGGTCACGCACACATGCTGATAATGTACTGGGGTTAGGGAGTAAGGCGGAATTGTAACAAACAAATAGGAGGAGTAGTAGACATGCTGAAATAAGGGGAAGGAAAATCACATAGACAGAACAGATATGCTGGTTACAGGGTAAACAATAGAACCACAAGTAGAAGCAGAAAAAGAATAAGAGAAAGTGCAATACGAACATAAACATGTTGTTTTGGATGCTGTAAATCAAATAGAAGACATATCAGTCAAGATTGAGAGAATAGAACAATAGTGTGCAGAGAAGTAGAGCAATAGGACAGTAGTGTACAGAGCAAGAGAGCAGTAGAGCAGTAATAAGTTACTTAGTCTTGGCTTTCAACCGACTGTGTAGCCAGTAGTCAATAAGAGAGAGTGTGTAGGAAAGTAAGAGAGAGAGAGAGAGAGAGAGAGCAATGAGTATGCTTGTGTCTGTGTCCGATGTTAATGAAAGATTAGTGTATTTATAGTTTAAAACAGGTAGAAGAATAAGGTAAAATAACAGTTTCAGCAGTAATTATGGGAGTAATCAATCAATTAGAATCAAATTGGTAAAAGACTTCCTTTAATTAAGGAGTCATACTCAAACGGTAATAAGCAGTGACAAATAAGGAAAGGAATCATGTAAAGCTGATTTTAACACAATAAGGAGGTAGTATAAGTATGGTATAGGTATATCACATGTAAGTAAGGCCAAGTTCAGAATTCTATTTAAGGAAAGTATATGTGAATTAATTTGACAGCAAAATCATTTATGTAAATAAGGTAAGAAATAATTTATATTCCGGAACTCAGACTAGTCATGTCGTCCTACGACCAGGAGAATATGTCCTCACACTCCTTTAGAAATTCTGCATATTCTTTCTTTTTTGACGGCGACAAATGAATGATGATTCTTGTTTCCTTGATGTTTTCTGAATCTCCCAGGTTGATGATTTCAGTCTCGTCCAAGTTGGACTTAGGTCTGTTCTCAAAATTCTCAACTTCTTTGACAATCTCGTCAGGTATGTCATCTTCTTCTGAATCCATGTGTGTTTGCTGCGTTGTCTCGTTGCATGTCACAGTCATCGGTTCATCAAGATAGGTAATTGTAATGTTAGATATATAAAGTAATGAGAGAAAAAATGATAGCAATAAATATTGATTCATAAGAAAAATTTCAAAATGCTTTTGATAAATTGAAGGATTGTTTTGAACATTGAGGATCTTATTGCAGGAATTAAAATGCGAAAAATAAAAATCATTTTGTTAAGAAAAACAATGAATAGCACTCGTTTTAGCCTTGCTACCTCGAGGCTCGTCGGGCTTTGGTTGTCCTGACAGTCCAATTCTTGAGGTACGTCCCTCTGATCACAGCCTGTATGGAAGGGCCTTCCTCCCCCTCCTCCTCGAGAATAACAAAGCAGTCCATATCATTGTCCTCCAAAAACAAGTTCCTCATTTCTGCAAGTTCTTCTTCTTCGTCTGATCCATAAATAATGTCGGCCTGTTGGAAGGTTTGCTCCAGATGCGGTATTGGTTGCTCCAAAGGGTAATAAGGACCGCGCCATGGTGGCGACCAGTTTTTGAATTCTTCCCAAGTGTATTCGCATCCCAAACCGAAAGTGGTGCCGTGCTTCTTGTTGTTTTGGGATGTTTTGAGGAGGTGTAGGATTCTGGATGTTGACGTTTGGGACATTGAGGGAGAATGACAGTTTTTCCAGATTCCGAACTTGATCAAGCTCTTCTTGAAACTTTGACAACTTCCGTTCCAGCTGGGACACAGTTTCATTCTGAATGTGAATACCCTGGCCATCAGTGGCCTCTACCCGTTCAACTACATTCTCATTTTTGATGTTGCCTGAATCTTCCATTTTCTTCTTGCCTTTGTTCTTGCCTTTGGAAAGACTAAGAGGAGGAGAGGGTGGAGGGCCTCTGGATCTTGTAAGATAGGATGATGAAGCTAGAGTTCAAGAACTAACCTTTGGGGAGAGGAATAAATAAATAAAGATAGAGAAAAACAAAAACAAAAGGTAGCCAAGTCAGTGAGGATTATGGAAAGTATTGCGGTATTTAAACACGTAGTGCGGGAATGTAAAGCACGTCTTAATTTGGGGAGTTATTTATTGCCCGAGGTAGNGACACTAAATAAACAGGAATTAAAGGTCACTAATGGCCATTGGCCTTATTACATTGATAAAGTAAAAGAAAGACATTCCTATATAATTGGTCCCAGAAGGACCTTCCCCAGACTCGGCATTCTTTCTTCCCTCGTACAGTTTCCCCAACTCGCGAAGTCCCAACAACATGTATGCTCTGGCTAGATGTCCTCCTTCGGTCCCTTCAGCCTTTTGACAGTCTTCAACCCTTTTGAGAAATTTTTCCTCTAGCTCCACTATGCCTCGCTCAAAATACCCTAACCTTTTGTTGGTGCTTATTGCCATATCTTTCCATTCCTTGATCAGTTTCTTGTTAGACTCATGTATTTCGCGGTGCTCATCCTCACACTCACAGATCTTCTTGCGCAGCTGGTTGTATTTGACTTGTGTCTCTGCCTTTTCATCTATAACCTTGTGGCCCTGAACGAACCCTGGCTCCCTCAGACCACCCCAATTTTATGCCAACCAACCAGGATAGAAAGGGGTACAACTGGCATGATATCTGTCTGGCTCGATATCCTTCTACATTATAATGTTTCAGTTCCACATGTGCTGGGCTTGGCACTTTTGAGGACTATCGTCATTTTGGAAGTCATCTCGAAGATGGCTCATCTTGTCGACCCTGGGTATGACTTGCTTCCTAACCGCTTGCCTCATAACTCGAAGAGGGACGTAAGGGTATGTTCCTCTTAGACCAATTAGTATTAGGAACGGTGCATCTCTGGAACGGGTGATGAACTCCTCTGTCGGAAACCACTCGAACATCCACTGAACCTGTTTTTCAGTCAGATTATCAAAGAGCTCGACCCATCCTTTGGCGTTCTCAAGCTGAGCAAACATGTCGGGTATGTAATTCATTCTCTTTGGATGGTGGAAAGCGATGTGGTCATCCCAAACTCGTCGATGAATTTCTTGTCGGTATTCGCCCTTTTGGAGATGTTCCATGAACCAAAGCTGAAGTAGTAGATTGCAGCCTTCGAAGTGTCTTGCCCCTCGTTGACACTTTTCCAAGGCTCGATATATGTCAGCAATGATCATGGGCACAATGATGAAGTTTTGCCCACCAATTCCTTCCATTAGTGTCTTGGTTACCATGGACAGTCTAGTGTGGATTCTCTCCTTCTTTATTGGAAACACAATCATACCCAAGAAGCAAAACATGAAGACGAATACTCTACGATGGATGTGTCCCAAGGATGTGATGGCAAAATCGTCGTGGTAGGTACAATATGATTTGCTATGACCGTACCTTTCGTGCAAGTAGTAAAAAGGGATGTATGACTTCTTTAAGCATACCAGTTCTACATTCTTCTTCAGACCCATCATTTTGAGGAAACCTTTGCCTGTGCGGTTCTCAGGCATTAGCAACCCCGGGGTTTCCCATACTAGGATAGCCAGTCCTCCTATTTCCTCTAGCAAAGGTGTCATTTCAATGTCCCCAAAGCGGAACACGGACCTTTCACAATCCCAGAATAGGGTAGCAACCTCTATTATCATGTTGTTAGGCTGGATTTCTAGGATAGATGGTCGATTGCCCAAGTACTTTTTGACGAGAGTTTTGTCACTAGAATGTAAATCTTCCCACCAACTTAGCAATCTTGGATGGATATTGGAGACCATGTCGAATCTGGGGACTTCGTGCCTCATTTTTCTGCAAGGAAGCAAGGTTAGGCCCTTAACCCCACCAGACTCGACTATTTAACATCAACAATTAGCATAAAGCATTTAGTTCTCCAAATAAATACACAGAACGAGATGATGTCCATTTGGGTTTAGGGAAACCCAATGTACTTTTGGATAAGGCAATCTTAAAAGCTATCGTGCGGACCACACTTTAGCCTGGCTAGGTTTGACCATGATGCATGAAACAACATAACGGACTAAGGTTTCTATGGGGTTTTACGCGGGTACCCTCGAGCGGACAACTCAAGGGGGAAAGGCACGGAACCGTCGACTGCACCGCTGATCGACTAGTTTTACCATAAATAAGCCTTTCCGAATTTAGGGGGTAATAATATAAGAAGAGCGCAACCACTCATCAAGCGTTGCTATAGTATTTTGTTTGGCATGACTGGAGTATAATGTTGAATCATGATTATGCAATAAATAATAAAACATGTAGTCACGTATTTGCACGTTATGAAAGCAGTAAATACAACCGTTTATAATTTAAAAGCATTTACAAAGGAAGGAAACAGAAAAACATGTCAGTTACTTTGGAAGAAAAATAAATGCTTAAAGAAATAGACAAGTAATTTCACATAAGGGGAATGGGAAGAGGTACAAATTCACAAAGCAATTTAAAATGGTATAAGCCTGCAACTCCCCAGTAGAGTCGCCATGATGTCGCGCCCCCTCTTTTTTTGCGGAGATCGGGTTTATGACATTCGGTTGAGACAACTCTTTCCTTTTGGTAAAGGGGTTTTTGTTTTTGATAGTCACCACCTAACAATTTTTAAAGGTACGTTAGGACACCAAAGGTTCATTTTCAACTACGTTGTTAACTAGAGATAGGGTAAGGGATTGAAATTATGCTAAGGGGAAGGTGTTAGGAACCCCTCAGGATCCACAAGTGTGGTTCCCGGCCAAACAACTTTTGTGAATTTGTACGGCTTAGCAAACAAACAAATAAAGGCTGGCTCAAATAAGAGTGGATTTAAGTCTTAAGCATGCAGATGTTTGAAAATAGTAAAGAAGGTTAGGTTTTGAAAGAATTACGATCTAAGCATATAAAGGGTTTCCTAGGTTTATAATAATATGGATCACATCAATGCAATGCCCGGTATGACACTCCTCGAAGAGGGGATACACGTGGTATTAGCGCACCGGTCATCATATCCATATTCTACCCTTTCCCACCCCGTGAAGGTAATTAAAGCGCGTGTTGGTCACGAACTCTATTGCATGCTGTTACCCGTCCCTTCGTATCAGTCCTGGAGGAGTTTAGGACTTCTATACTATGAGGGAGGTTCTAGGCAGGCCTTCAGGTTTAAAGGAAAAATACTAAGCGACATATAAAAACAGATAGGACTGCGGATAAAAGGGATTATCATATAAACATAAAAGGGCTCAAGTACCTCTACATATAGTGTAAAGAAACAACATGACTCAAACACATTTAAGGTCTGGGTTTTCAGATCCTAAGGCTTGCCTAGGCGGGGGATCATATGCAACAGTTGTACAGCTTTGTTAAAAGGGTTTAAGATTACCAATCCTAATATCATGTGATTCTAAGTGTTTACCAAAGACCGATTTCCGGCTTATTAGAACAGGGACTGTTTTAGACACGTATATTTAAACCAAATGTGATTTGAGTAAGTATGAATCTAAGGCATGATTTCTAATGCAGCATGAATCCTAGACATGGTTTCTATTACACAATCAAGAATATAAACCTAAGGACATATTTCTACCCTTTAATAACTATAGCATGCGTAGTACCCATCCTTTTTCACTATCCATCACCAAAGAGTATCTTATAAATAATTATTACAGGCCTCTGAATATGAATTACATAACTAAAAGGAAAAGAAGAAGTTAACTATAGGGAGCCTACTGATAGGCCCAGAATCTCCAGAATGCCTCATTGCCATTATATTCACAACATTTCACATGATCTAGGTGTCTCATAGTTCCCTAAGGATCTCAAGGGATCCCGGGCAGTGCTCACCCAGAGTCATAACCAAATTTGAGTAAGTGCATCGTGGAAAGGCCAACTCTTGTGTGTCAAAGTTCATAGGGAGCTCAAGGGTCCCAAGGCAATGCTCACACAAGAGGGGTAGAACCTAATGTTTAAGAGTATAGTGGAAGTGCTCATAGTGAGTAAGAACAATTTTAAAACAGTTTTGAGAAAGAGAGAGGTTTAATGAAAATTAGCTTGAAAAGGGTAAGGCGGTAGCACAACCAGCACACACAGAACAATAAACATGGATTAAGACAAGTTCAACAACCACAAGCAGGGAGATGAGGGATTGGGGACAAGTATGAAGCACACGGGAACAGACTTGCACACAATTAGGCCTCAAAAAAGTATTACAAGACTTAAACTGTCATAGCACATTCTATCACAAAATGTTCATGCCAGGAGCTTAACAACATTAGATTGAGGGATGCTAAACATGTTCATACATTAGGTTCAGGTAAGGGGTTCAGGATTACTTAGTAGCTAGGGGTCACGCACACATGCTGATAATGTACTGGGGTTAGGGAGTAAGGCAGAATTGTAACAAACAAATAGGAGGAGCAATAGACATGCTGAAATAAGGGGAAGGGAAATCACATAGATAGAATAGATGTGCTAGTTATAGGGTAAACAGTAGAACCACAAGTAGAAGCAGAAAAGGAATAAGAGAAAGTGCAATACGAACATAAACATGTTGCTTTGGATGCTGTAAATCAAATAGAAGACATATCAGTCAAGATTGAGAGAATAGACAGTAGTGTGCAGAGAAGTAGAGCAATAGGACAGTAGTGTGCAGAGCAAGAGAGAAGTAGAGAAACTAGAGCCGTAATAAGTTATTCAGTCTTGGCTTTCAACCGACTGAGTAGCCAGTAGTCAATAAAAGAGAGTGCGTAGGAAAGTAAGAGAGAGAGCAATGAGTATGCTTGTGTCTGTGTCTGATGTTAATGAAAGAGTAGTGTATTTATAGTTTAAAACATGTAGAAGAATAAGGTAAAACAACAGTTTCAGTAGTAATTATGGGAGTAAACAATCAATATGATCAAATTGGTAAAAGACTTCCTTTAATTAAGGAGTCATACTCAAACGGTAATAAGCAGTGACAAATAAGGAAATGAATCATGTAAAGTTGATTTTAACACAATAAGGAGGTAGTATAAGTATGGTATAGGTATATCACATGTAAGTAAGGCCAAGTTCAGAATTCTATTTAAGGAAAATATATGTGAATTAATTTGACAGCAAAATCATTTATGGAAATAAGGTAAGAAATAATTTATATTCTGTAAATCAGTAAGGAAACCCTCGAGTGAGGTTGTAGTTATAGAAAATCAATACCAGTCAAGGAAAAATATCACACATTAGTGGGATAGGCATGATACAACAAAGGGAAACATGAAATTAACACGTCTTAATTAAGGAAATACTCAAAAATCAGTAGAGAACATTATGCAAAATCAGTGAAGTATCAATCATAGAGATTCAGGGATTCACAAATAGAAAAGATAGCACTGATTTGTCACAACATTTTTAGAATAAGTGCAATAACATATAATAGACAAAAATCAGAACCATAGAAAGACTAGTAAGGTAAAATCATATCGAAGTTAGGGATTCGTATAACACACAGTACGAATCACATAATAGACATGATATAGGCAAAAGTAATCGAATCCAGAAACCCTAATAGGCAAACATGGGGTAAAATCACAAAATCACGAAGTATTCATGAGAACATAGTAAACATAATAGAACAGGTAAACATATTATCGCAAACAAACTCAGAACCACATATTGAAACCAAGAACTTTGGGGGTTTTAACAAAATGAATCAGACAAAATGGGGAAAACTCACATAAAGGTTTAACATGATGAAAATCAAAGGATAGTACTAAAACAGAAATAAGAGCATTTTTAAAAAGAGGTTAAGAACCTTAGTTTCAAAGATGAAGAGTCATTTTATAAAAATCGGAAAAACCTTTGAAAACACCAAAAATTTCTCATAATATGCCAAGATCTGTTACAAATCTAAGAAAATCAAAGACTAGTAATTAGGGTTTCACAAAGACAGCCCAAAGAGAAGGAGAAACGGCTTAGAAACCACTGGTTCTAGCCGGAAATAACAGAATCTTACTCGGACGGCCATGGATGGTCGGAGAACGACATGTGAGATCATGAGAGGTAAGTGTACCGCCTCTAGTTCACTTACGAGCCTCGAACGATGACACAAGTGCGAAAAGGGGGAGCCATAAGGCTGGTATGAGGTGAGACCTCCATGGTTTCCGGCAAAGAGGTGGCCGGAGAAGGGAGGTCAGTAGGTGGAGCGTTTAGAGAGTGATAGATGAGAGAACTCAGAGAGACAGCTAAGTGAAATGAGAGATGGGGGTAGTCACTTAGGTCTTAATTTGGAAAGGGGGAATCTGGACCGTTGATTTGAATTAATCAACGGTTCAGATTGAATGGGTGCTTGGGCCGGGTAGGATTTTAGGTTTGGGCTGAGTTATTGGGTTAATTAATTGGGTCAGGGGTTCGAGTTTAATTAGGCTAGAACTTAAGTAAAAGTGGCTAAATATTAAATACCCAATTAAAATAGATAAGTAATTTATAAAAATAGCTAATAATTATAAAAATGAATTTGATGCTTAATAAAATTAAATTAAAATGATTAACCAGTATTTAAAAATATAAATGGCTAATTATTTGGTAAAAATGGCATAAAATAGCTATAATTGGCATAAAATATAAATGGCTAATTATTTGGTAAAAATGACATAAAATAGCTAAAATGGCTATAATTGCAAAATTGTTGCAATTACAGCCAAATAATGCTAATTTGGCTAATTTATAAAATAATTAAATCCTAATAGGATAAAAAATGATATATTAAACCAAGGAATATTTTGAAACTATTTGTAATGCAATTTATGATTAATTATTGGGAATAAAAATACTGGATAAATTAATAAAAAATGTGGGAAAATTATATAAAAATACCAATCATTATAAAAACTGATTTTGAAGGTATATATGCAAGTTTAAGAATAATTTGAGGGAAAAAATGAGTATTAACAGCTGCCTCACTTTACCCGGGAAGGATGAAAGAGTTGTCGGGTAAAGATATGATGGCCAATTTTGACCGAGCGAAACGGTTTGAAGAGGTTAGGTTGCACCCTGGTTTATGAGTTGCCTACATATCCCTGGTTTTATAGGAATCATGTCGTATGTAGTTCAGGAGTCATTGGTGAAGTATACCGATGAAGTTTCTTACAAGAATGGACGCAACATTTGGGACTGATCTAATAAGCGGCTTACGGGGTGGTTAGGAGAACTGGAGCGGAATCGCTCCTGCCGGGATGGCAGTTTGCTCGCCGCATTACCTACAAATAAATAATACAAGAATATATTGTGCGTAATTTAAACATGATTCAAATTCCTGTTGGACCATGAATGATGTCTTCAGACGGTTAAGGATGACGTCCTCAGACCATGATGTCCTGGGCTATGAATTGCTTGATGTAGGATTCGCAGGCCATGAAAATGATGTTCTCAATCCATGAGGATGGTGCCTCCGAACCATGATGCCTTTGAATAATTATATGCAGAGGTTGAAAGAGATCCTCAGGCCATGGCATAGTGTTCTCAGGCCATGAAAATGGTGCCTTCGAATAATGACGCCTTTTGATGAGTTGGCAATATTTCAGCCCATGACGATACAATAGAATGATGCTGACGAGACAGAGCTTAGTCTTGCGAATAAAAGGGCAGAGCTTAGCCCGAAAGGAAAGCGAAGTAAATAATGCTTGAGACATCAGTTAGTCTCGAAAGGTAAATTGGAGGCAAAGCTTAGCCTCGAAAGGCAGAATGGTAGCCTTATGCAATGCAGATGGAGACACTGCTTAGTCTCGGAAGGCAGAATGGTAGCCTTATGCAATGATGTAGATGGAGGTAGAGCTTAACCTCGGAAGGCAGAATGGTAGCCTTATGTAATGCAGATGGAGACACTGCTTAGTCTCGAAAGGCAGAATGGTAGCCTTATGCAATGATGTAGATGGAGGTAGAGCTTAACCTCAGAAGGCAGAATGGTAGCCTTATGCAATGCAAATGCAGATGGAGATAGTGTTTAGTCTCGGAAGGCAGAATGGTAGCCTTATGCAAAGATGCAAATGCAGATGGAGACAGTGTTTAGTCTCGGAAGGCAGAATGGTAGCCTTATGCAAAGATGCAAATGCAGATGGAGACAATGTTTAGTCTCGGAAGGCAGAATGGTAGCCTTATGCAAAGATGCAAATGCAGATGGAGACAACTTTTAGTCTCGGAAGGCAGAATAGTAGCTTTATGCAAAGATGCAAACGCAAATGGAGACAGTGCTTAACCTCGAAAGGCAGAATGGTAGCCTTATGCAAAGATGCAAATGCAGATGGAGACAACTTTTAGTCTCGGAAGGCAGAATGGTAGCCTTATGCAAAGATGCAAATGCAGATGGAGACAGCATTTAGTCTCGGAAGGAAGAATGGTAGCCTTATGCAAGAAATAAAATGACAGTAGGAACTCTTAGCTGGTGATGAATTGTGGCATTGTGATTATTGAGAGCATTGTGACTGCGGAGCATTGAGGCATGTGCAAACGTCGGCAAGTGCAGCAGTTTTGAGAGTTTTATTTTGGACAACATTTGTCCCCTGGACGGATAGTTCGTTTAGGGATTTTGCAACCTTAGTGCCTGCAACCAAAGAAAGATCGTGAGTTCTATAAACGGGGGAGGGGTGGGTTAGTTCGTATCCCCGCTAGCTTTTCTTGACTTTCTGGGCTCGATCTGATGATACTGTCTGTATTATTGGGGTAACGTTGCTAAACAAAGCTGTTTCAAAAACAAACATGCATGATTTTGTAAAAGCATAATGCATAATTAAAAAATAATTTTGGGATGAACCGACGACCGTGACATGGATCAGGACATTGCAACCTCTCCTGATACGGAATTTTGAGGGTCCTCCTCAAAATTCTTCCCCAATTTGATGGGTGAATGTCTCTGACTGTTGCTCGTGCGGCGATTGGCTGATCTTGCTTCAGAATTTTGAGGGTCCTCCTTAAAATTCTGCCCCAGTTTCTAACTGCGGGGAAAAATAAAAGTTTTATTGAATTGTGACCGAACCCATAGGGCTGCCTACGTATCCCCTCTTAAACGGGAATCAGGTCAGGCGTAGTTCAGTTTACATCATTGAGAAAGCATAAAGATTACACATAGTAGTGTTTGACTGCATCTGAATTGATTGGTTTTGGCCAGACTTCTCCGTCCATTTCTGCGAGTATAAGTGCTCCTCCTATCTGTACCCGGCGAACCATGTACAGGCCCTGCCAGTTGGGAGAGAATTTCCCTTTGGCTTCGTCTTGATGTGGAAATATCTTCTTCAGCACCAGCTACCCCGGTGTGAACTGTCTAGGCTTGACTCTCTTGTTGAAGGCTCGGGTCATTCTGTTTTGGTATAGTTGACCATGACAGACTGCATTCATTCTCTTTCCGTCTATGAGGGCTAGTTTCTCATAACAACTCTTTACCCATTCTGCGTTGCTGAGCTCAACTTCCTGTATAATTCTTAGAGATGGAATCTCAACTTCGGCAGGAATAACAGCCTCAATACCATAAACTAGCATATAGGGAGTTGCCCCTGTTTAGGTGCGAACTGTGTTGCGATATCCTAATAAGGCAAATGATAACTTCTCGTGCCACTGCTTGTGCCTTTCTATCATCTTTCTTAGTATCTTCTTGATGTTTTTGTTGGCCACTTCTACAGCTCCATTTATCTGAAGTCTGTAAGAAGTGGAATTCTTGTGTTTGATCTTGAAATCCTCGCACATATCTTTCATCAAGTCACTGTTGAGATTGGAACCATTGTTGGTGATGATTGACTCAGGAATCCCAAATCGACAAACAATACGGTCGCGGACGAAGTCTGCCACGACTTTCTTAGTCACTGCTTTGTAGGATGCTACGTCGACCCATTTGGTGAAATAGTCGATGGCTACCAGAATGAACCTGTGTCCGTTGGAGGCGGCATGCTCGATTGGTCCAATAACGTCCATGCCCCAGGCGGCGAACGACCATGGTGATCTTGTTGCATTGAGCTTGTTTGGAGGTATTTTTATCATATCTACGTGTATCTGACAACGGTGGCATTTTCGGACATACTGGATGCAGTCCGTTTCCATAGTCATCCAAAAGTAACCAGCTCGGAGTATCTTCTTTGCCAGAACAAAACCGTTCATATGTGGGCCACAGGTCCCAGCATAAATCTCCTCTAGCAGCTTGGAAGCTTTCTTTGCATCGACACAGCGTAATATTCTCAAATCGGGAGTTCTCCTATATAGGATTCTGCCGTTGTGAAAGAAGTTGTTGGATAGTCTTCGAAGTGTGCGTTTCTGAGTGGGATTCGCAAGCTCTGGGTAATCTCCTTTAGCCAAATACTCCTTGATGTCATGAAACCAAGGATTTCCATCTGCTTCCTCTTCAACATGGGCACAATAAGCTGGGTGATTATGGATCTTTACAAGAATAGGATTAATGAAATTCTTGTCCGGGTGTTGGATCATTGAGGACAAAGTAGCCAATACATCGGCGAACTCATTCTGGATTCTGGGGACATGCCAAAATTCTATCTTCGTGAACCTCTTTCTTAATTCCTGTACGTGGTGCAGATACGACAATATCTTGGAATTCTTGGTAGCCCACTCTCCTTGTACCTGATGTACCAGCAAATCTGAGTCACCAATCACTAACATCTCCTGGACGTTCATGCCAATGGCCATGTTGAGCCCTAAGATACATGCTTCATACTCTGCCATATTGTTAGTGCAGGGGAATCTGATTTTGGCAGATACCAGATAATGCTGACCGGTTTCTGATATTAGGACTGCTCCAATGCCAATTCCCTTGAAGTTTGCTGCTCCATCGAAGAACATTCTCCAACCGTCATAGGATTCTGCAATGTCTTCTCCTATGAATGATACCTCTTCATCAGGAAAATACATTTTCAGAGGTTCGTATTCTCCATCTACAGGGTTGTCAGCAAGATGGTCTGCCAGTTCTTGTCCCTTCACTGCTTTCTGAGTCACATAGATAATATCGAACTCAGTCAGCAGGATTTGCCACTTGGCTAGCTTGCCAGTGGGCATGGGCTTCTGAAAGATGTACTTCAATGGATCCATTCTCGATATGAGATACATTGTGTAGGCACAGAAGTAATGTCTCAGCTTCTGAGCTACCCAAGTCAAAGCACAATAAGTGCGTTCCAATAGAGAATATCTGGCCTCGTACGGAGTGAACTTCTTGTTGAGATAATAAATGGCTTGCTCCTTTCTTCCTGTTTCATCGTGCTGCCCCAGAACGCAGCCGAAAGCTCCATCTAACACTGCAAGATAGAGTAACAGGGGTCAACCTGGTTCAGGCGGTACCAAGACTGGTGGTGATAACAGGTATGCCTTGATTTTGTCGAAATCCTTTTGGCAATCATCGGTCCACTTTGTTGTGGCGTCCTTCTTCAGCATCTTGAAGATCGGCTCACAGATAACTGTAGACTGTGCTATGAATCGGCTGATGTAATTAAGTCTCCCCAAGAAACTCATCACATCTTTCTTGTTCCTTGGCAGTGGTAGTTCTTGAATTTCTTTGACCTTTAACGGATCCAATTCTATCCCTCGGCGGCTGACAATGAACCCGAGCAACTTTCCAGCAGGAACCTCGAATTTTCGCGGGGTTCAACTTCAGATTGTATCTCCGCAACCTTTTGAAGAACTTCCTCAAATCTTCTATGTGGTCAGTGGCTTTCCTAGGCTTGATAATAACATTATCCACGTATACCTCGATCTCCTCGTGAATCATGTCGTTGAAGATAGTTGTCATAGCCCTCATGTAGGTGGTCCCTGCATTATTCAGGCCGAATGTCATCATCTTGTAACAGTACACTCCCCACGGCGTAGTGAAAGCCGTTTTCTTAGCATCTTCCTCATCCATCTAGATCTGATGATAACTAGTGAAGCAATCCACGAATAATTGTAGTTCATGCTTGGCGTAATTGTCAATCAGGATATGTATATTTGGAAAAGGGAAGTCATCTTTCGGACTAGCCCGGTTGAGATCCCGGTAGTCCACACAGACTCTGACCTTCCCATCCTTCTTTGGTACTGGCACAATGTTGGCTAACCATGTCGGGTACTCAACTACCCTGAGAACCTTGGCGTTGAACTGTTTGGTGACTTCTTCTTTGATTTTCAAACTCATGTCGGGTTTAAACTTCCTGAGCTTTTGTTTTACCGGTGGACACATTGGATTGGTTGGAAATTTGTGAGCCACAATAGACGTACTCATACTAGTCATGTCTTCATACGACCAGACGAATATGTCCTCATACTCCTTTAGAAATTCTGCGTATTCTTTCTTTTCTGACGGTGACAAATGAATGTTGATTCGTGTTTCCTTGATATTTTCTGAATCTCCCAGGTTGATGATTTCAGTCTCGTCCAGGTTGGACTTAGGTATGTTCTCAAAATTCTCAACTTCTTTTACAATCTCTTCAGGTATGTCATCTTCTTCTAAATCCACGCCCATTTGTTGCGTCGTCTCGTTGCATGTCACAATCATCGGTTCATCAAGACAGGTAATAGTAATGCTGTATAGGTAAAGTAATGAGAGAGAAAATGATAGCAATAAATATTGATTCATAAGAAAAATTTCAAAATGCCTTTGATAAATTGAAGGATTGTTTTGAACATTGAAGATCTTATTGCAGGAATTAAAATGCGAAAAAGGAAATCATTTTGTAAAGAAAAATAATGAATAGCACTCGTTTTAGCCTTGCTACCCCGAGGCTCGTCGGGCTTTGTTTTTCCTAGAAGTCCAATTCTTGAGGTACGTCCCTCTGCTCACAACCTTTATGGAAGGACCTTCCTCCCCTCCTCCCCGAGAATAACATAACAGTCCATATCACTGTCCTTCAAAAACAAGTTCCTCATTTTTGCAAGTTCTTCTTCTTCGTCTGATCCATAAATAATGTCGACCTGTTGGAAGGTTTGCTCCAGATGCGGTATTGGTTGCTCCAAAGGGTAATAAGGACCGCTCCATGGTGGTGACCAGTTTTTGAATTCTTCCCAAGTGTATTCGTATCCCAAACCAAAAGTGGTGCCGTGCTTCTTGCTGTTTTGGGATGTTTTGAGGAGGTGTAGGATTCTGGATGTTGACGTTTGGGACATTGAGGGAGAATGACAGTTTTTCCAGATTCCGAACTTGATCAAGCTCTTCTTGAAACTTTGACAACTTCCGTTCCAGCTGTGACACAGTTTCATTCTGAATGTGAATACCCTGGCCATCAGTGGCCTCTACCCGTTCAACTACATTCTCATTTCTGATGTTGCCTGAATCTTCCATTTTCTTCTTGCCTTTGTTCTTGCCTTTGGGAGGACTAAGAGGAGGAGAGGGTGGAGGGCCCCTGGATCTTGTAAGATAGGATGATGATGCCAGAGTTCAAGAACTAACCTTTGGGGAGGGGAATAAATAAATAAAGAAAGAGAAAAACAAAAACAAAAGGTAGCCAAGTCAGTGAGGATTATGGAAAGTATTGCGGTATTTAAACACGTAGTGCGGGAATGTAAAGCGCGTCCTAATTTGGGGACCTCTTTATTGCCCGAGGTAGGCCTAGAGACAAATTGATTTGGAGAACTTAAGATGCTAAATGTCTCAGTTTATTGATAAGAAAATAGACGAATCCTAAAATGACACTAAATAAACAGGAAGTAAAGGTCACTAATGGCCATTGGCCTTATTACATTGATAAAGTAAAAGAAAGACATTCCTATCTACTTGGTCCCAGAAGGACCTTCCCCAGACTCGACATTCTTGCTTCCCTCGTACAGTTTCCCCAACTCGCAAAGTCCCAGCAACATGTATGCTCTGGCTAGATGTCCTTCTTCGGTCCCTTAAGCCTTTTGACAGTCTTCAACCCTTTTGAGAAATTTTTCCTCCAGCTCCACTATGCCTCGCTCCAAATACCCTAATCTTTTGTTGGTGCTGATAGACATATATTTCCATTCCTCAATCAGTTTATTGCTAGACTCATGTATTTCGCGGTGCTCATCCTCACACTCACGGATCCTCTTGCGTAACTGGTTGTATTTGACTTGTGCTTCAGCCTTTTCATCTATAACCTTGTGGCCCTGAACGAACCCTGGCTCGCTCAGGCCACCCCAATTTTATGCCAACCAACCAGGATAGAAAGGGGTACAACCAGAATGATATATGTCTGGCTCGATGGTATCCTTCTCCATTACAATCTTGCAGTGCCACATATGTTGGGCTTGGCACTTGTGAGGACTATCGGCATTTTGGAAGTCAGCTCGAAGATGGATCATCTAATCGACCCTGGGTATGACTTGCTTCCTACCCGCTTGCCTCATAACTTGAAGAGGGACGTAGTATGTTCCTCTTAGACCAATTAGTATTAGGAACGGTGCATCTCTGGAACTGGCAATGAACTCCTCTATCGGGAAAACACTCGAACATCCACTGAACTTGTTCTTCACTCAGATTATCAAAGAGCTCGACCCATCCTTTGGTGTTCTCAGGCTGAGCAAACATGTCGGGGATGTAATTCATTCGCTTTGGATGGTGGAAAGCGATGTGGTCATCCCAAACTCTTCGATGAATTTCTTGTCGGTATTCNGAACATCCACTGAACCTGTTCTTCAGTCAGATTATCAAAGAGCTCGACCCATCCTTTGGCGTTCTCAGGCTGAGCAAACATGTCGGGGATGTAATTCATTCGCTTTGGATGGTGGAAAGCGATGTGGTCATCCCAAACTCTTCGATGAATTTCTTGTCGGTATTCTTCCTTTTGGAGATGTTCCCTGAGCCAAAGATGAAGTAGTAGATTGCAGCCTTCAAAGTGTCTTGCCCCTCGTTGACACTTTTCCAAGGCTCGATATATGTCTGCAATGATCATGGGCACAATGCTGATGTTTTCCCCACCAATTCCTTCCATTAGTGTCTTGGTTACCATGACCAGTCTAGTGTGGATTCTCTCCTTCTTTATTAAAAACACAATCAGATACATGAAGCAAAACATGAAGACGAATACTCTACGATGGATGTGTCCCAAGGATGTGATGGAAAACTCGTCGTGGTAGGTACGGTATGATTTGCTGTGGCTGTACCTTTCGTACAAGTAGTCAAAAGGGATGTATGACTTCTTTAAGCATACCAGTTTTGCATTCTTCTTCAGACCCATCATTTTGAGGAAACCTTTGCCTGTGTGGTTCTCAAGCATTAGCAACCCCGGGATTTCCCATACTAGGCCAGCCAGTCCTCCTATTTCCTCCAGCAAAGGTGTCATTTCAATATCCCCAAAGCTGAACACGGATCTTTCACAATTCCAGAACAGGGTAGCAGCCTCTATTATCATGTTGTTAGGCTGGATATTTAGGAAATATGGTAGATTGCCCAAGTATTTTCTGATGAGAGTTTTGTCACTAGAATGTAAATCTTCCCACCAACTTAGCAATCTTGGATGGATATTGGAGACCATGCCGAATCTGGGGACTTCGTGCCTCATTTTTCTGCGAAAAAATAAGGTTAGGCCCTTACCCCCACCAGACTCGACTATTTAACATCAACAATTAGCATAAAATATTTAGTTCTCAAAATAAATGCACAGAACGTGATGATGTCCGTTTGGGTTTTGGCAAACCCAGTGGACTTTTGGATAAGGCAATCTTAAAAGCTATCGTGCGGATCACACTTTAGCCTGGCTAGGTTTGAACATGATGCATGAAACAACATAACGGAGTAAGGTTTCTATAGGGTTTTAGACTGGTACCCTCGAGCGGACAACTCAAGGGGGAAAGGCACGGAACCATCGACTGCACCGCTGATCGACTAGTTTTACCGCAAATAAGCCTTTCCGAATTTCGGGGGTAATAATATAGGAAGAGCGCAACCACTCATCAAGCGTTGTTATAGTATTTTGTTTGACACGAGTGGAGTATGATGTTGAATGATTATGCAATAAACAATGATGTTGAATCATGATTATGCAATAAACAGTAAAACATGTAGTCATGTATTTGCATGTTATGAAAGTAGTAAATACAACAATTTATAATTTAAAAGCGGTTACAAAGGAAGGAAACAAAAAAACATGTCAATTACTTTTGAAGAAAAATAAATTCTTAAAGAAATAGACAAGTAATTGCACATAAGAGGAATGGGAAAAGGTATAAATTCACAAAGCAATTTGAAAATGGTAAAATCCTGAAACTCCCCAGCAGAGTCGCCATGCTGTCGCGCCCCCTCTTTCCTCACGGAGATCGGGTTTATGACATTCGGTTGTGACAACTCTTTCCTTTTGGGAAAGGGGTTTGTGTTTTTGAGAGTCGCAACCTAATGATTTTTAAAGGTGCGTTAGGACACCAAAGGGGTTCATTTACAACTACGTTGTTAACCAGAGATAGGGTAAGGGCTTGAAATTATCCTAAGAGGAAGGTGTTAGGCAGCCCTCAGGATCCACAAGTGTGGTCCCCGGCCAAAAAATTTTTGTGAATTTGTACGACTTAGCAAACAAACAAATAAAGGCTCAAATAAGAGGGGATTTAAGTCTTAAGCATGCAGATGTTTGAAAATAGTAAAGAAGGTTAGATTATGAAAGGATTACGATCTAAGCATATAAAGGGTATCCTAGGTTTATAATAATATGGATCACATCAATGCAATACCCGCTATGACACTCCTCGAAGAGGGGCTACACGTGGTATTAGCGCACCGGTCATCATATCCATATTCTACCCTTTCCCACCCCGTTAAGGTAATTAAAGCGCATGTTGGTCACGAACTATATTGCATGCTGTTACCCGTCCCTTCCTATCAGTCCTGGAGGAGTTTAGGACTTCTATCCTATGAGGAAGATTCTAGGCAGACCCTCCGGTTTTAAAGGAAAAATACTAAGCGACATATAAAAAACAGATAGGACTGCAGATAAAGGGGATTATCATATAAACACAAAAGGGCTCAAGTACCTCCACATATAGTGCAAAGAAACAGCATGACTCAAACACAGTTAAGGTCTAGGTTTTCATATCCTAAGGCTTACCTAGGCGGGGGATGATATGCAATAGTTGTACAACTTTTTAAAAAGGGTTTCAGATTACCAATCTTAATAGCATGTGATTCTAAGTGTTTACCAAAGACCGATTTCCAGCTTTGAGAACAGGGACTGTTTTAGACACGTATATTTAAACTAGGTCTGATTTGAGTAAGTATGACCCTAAGGCATGATTTCTAATGCAGCATGAATCCTAAACATGGTTTCTATTACGCAATCAAGAATATAAACCTAAGGACATGTTTCTACCCTTTAATAACTACAGCATGCGTAGTACCCATCCTTTTTCAATCCCCAAAGATTTTTTTACAAATCATTATATAGGCCTCTGAATATGAATTACATAACTAAAAGGAAAAGAAGAAGTTAACTATAGGGAGCCTACTGATAGGCCCAGAATCTCTAGAATGCCTTATTGCCATTCTATTCACAACATTTCACATGATCCAGGTGTGTCAGAGTTCCCTATGGATCACAAGGGATCCCGAGCAGTGCTCACACCCAGAGTCATAACCAAATTTGAGTAAGTGCAGTGTGGAAAGGCCATCTCTTGTGTGTTAAAGTTCAGAGGGAGCTCAAGGGTCCCAAGGCAATGCTCACACAAGAGGGGCAGAACCTAATGTCTAAGAGTATAGTGGAAGTGCTCATAGTGAGTAAGAACAATTTTAAAATAGTTTTGAGAAAGAGAGAGGTTTAATGAAAATTAGCTTGAAAAGGGTAAGGCAGTAGCACAACCAGCACACACAGAACAATAAACAGGGATTAAGACAAGTTCAGCAACCACAAGCAGGGAGATGAGTGATTGGGGACAAGTATGAAGCACATAGGAACAATCTTGCACATAATTAGGCCTCAGAAAAGCATTACAAGACTTAAACTGTCATAGCACATTCTATCACAAAATGTTCATGCTAGGAGCTTAACATCATTAGATTGATGGATGCTAAACATGTTCATACATTAGGTTCAGGGAAGGGGTTCAGGATTACTTAGTAGCTAGGGGGTCACACACACATGCTGATAATTTACTGGGGTTAGGGAGTAAGGCAGAATTGTAACAAACAAATAGGAGGAGCGGTGGACATGCTGAAATAAGGGGAAGGGAAATCACATAGACAGAATAGATATGCTAGTTACAGGGTAAACAGTAGAACCACAAGTAGAAGCAGAAAAGGAATAAGAGAAAGTGCAATACGAACATAAACATGTTGTTTTGGATGCTGTAAATCAAATAGAAGACATACCCGTCAAGATTGAGAGAATAGACAGTAGTGTGCAGAGAAGTAGAGCAATAGGACAGTAGTGTGCAGAGCAAGAGAGAAGTAGAGCAGTAATAAGTTACTCAGTCTTGGTTTTCAGCCGACGGAGTAGCCAGTAGTCAATAAGAGAGAGTGTGTAGGAAAGTAAGAGAGAGAGAGCAATGAGTATGCTTGTGTATGTGTCCGATGTTAATGAAAGAGTAGCGTATTTATAGTTTAAAACAGGCTGAAGAATAAGGTAAAATAACAGTTTCAGCAGTAATTACGGGAGTAAACAATCAATTAGAATCAAATTGGTAAAAGACTTCCTTTAATTAAGGAGTCATACTCAAACGGTAATAAGCAGTGACAAATAAGGAAAGGAATCATGTAAAGCTGATTTTAACACAATAAGGAAGTAATATAAGTATGTTATAGGTATATCACATGTAAGTAAGGCCAAGTGCAAAATTCTATTTAAGGAAAATATATGTGAACTAATTTGACAGCAAAATCATTTATGGAAATAAGGTAAGAAATAATTTATATTCTGGAAATCATTAAGAAAACCCTCGAGTGAGGTTCTAATTACAGAAAATCAATATCAATCAAGGAAAACATCACACATTAGCGAGATAGGCATTATACGAACAAAGAGAAACATGAAATTAGCACGTCTTAATTAAGGAAATACTCAAAAATCAGTAGAGAAAATTATGCAAATTAAGTGAAGTATCAATCATAGAGATTCAGGGATTCACAAATAGAAAAGATAACACTGATTTGTCACAACCTTATGAGAAAAAGTGCAATAAACATATAATAGACAAAAATCAGAACCATAGGAAGACTAGTAAGGTAAAATCATATAGAAGTTAGGGATTCGTATAGAACACAGTACGAATCATAACATAGACATGATATAGGCAAAAGTAATCGAATCCAGAAACCCTAATAGGCAAACATGGGGTAAAATCACAAAATCACGAAGTATTCATGAGAACATAGTAAACATAATAGAACAGGTAAACATATTATCTTAAACAAACTCAGAACCACAGATTGAAACCGAGAACTTTGGGGTTTTTAACCAAATGAATCAGACAAAATGGGGAAAAACTCACATAAACGTTTAACATGATGAAAACCATAGGATAGTACTAAAATAGAAATAAGAGCGTTTTTAAAAAGAGGATAAGAACCCTAGTTTCGAAGATGAAGAGTCATTTTAGAAAAATCGGAAAAACCTTTGAAAACACCAAAAATGGCTCATAATATGCCAAGATATGTTACAGATCGAAGAAAATCAGAGACTAGTAATTAAGGTTTCACAGAGACAACCAAAGAGAAGGAGAAATGGCTTAGAAACCACTGGTTCTAGCCAGAAATAACAGAATCTTACTCAGACGGTCATGGATGGCCGGAGAACGGCATGTGAGATCATGGGAGGTAAGTGGACCGCCTCTGGTTCCTTGAGAGCCTCGAACGATGACACAAGTGCGAAAGGGGGGAGCCATAAGACTGGTATGAGGTGAGACCTCCATGGTTTCTGAAAAAAAGGTGGCCAGAGAAGGGAGGTCAGTAGGTGGAGCGTCTAGAGAGTGAGAGATGAGAGAACTCAGAGAGACGGCTGAGTGAAATGAGAGATGAGGGGTAGTCACTTAGGTCTTAATTTGGAAAAGGGGAATCTGGACCGTTGATTTGAATTAATCAGCGGTTCAGATTGAATGAGTTCTTGGGTCAGTTAGGATTTTAGGTTTGGGCTGGGATATTGGGTTAATTAATTGGGTCAGGGTCCGAGTTTAATTAGGCTAGAACTTAAGTAAAAGTGGCTAACTATTAAATACGCAATTAAAATAGATAAGTATTTTATAAACATAGCTAATAATTATAAAAATAAATTTGATGCTTAATAAAATTAAATTAAAATGATTAACCAGTATTTAAGAATATAAATGGCTAATTATTTAATAAAAATGGCATAAAATAGGTAATAAGGCTATAATTGCAAAATTATTGCAATTATAGCCAAATAATTCCAATTTGGCTAATTTGTGAAATAATTAAATCCTAATAGGATAAAAATGATATATTAAACCAAGGAATATTTTGAAACTATTTGTAATGAAATTTATGATTAATTATTGGGAATAAAAATACTGGATAAATTAGAATAAATTAATAAAAATGTGGGAAAATTATATAAAGATGCCAATCATTATAAAAACTGATTTTGAAGGTATATATGCAAGTTTAAGAATAATTTGAGACAAAAATTGGGTATCAGGCGTATATCTTTGCGTAAATTAGACATGATGCAAATTCCCTTCAGACCATGATAATTGTCTTTGGACGGTTGAGGATGACGTCCTTAGAACATGATGTCCCGGGCCATGAGTTGTGCGGTAAGGGATTCGCAGGCCATGAAATGATGTTCTCGGGCCATGAAAATGGTACCTCCGAACCATGACGCCTTTGAATAATGATGTGCAAGTTTGAGAAATCATTAGGCCATGGCATGATGTCTTCCGGCTATGAGGATGGTGCCTTCAGACTATGACGCCTTCGAATAAGTTGGCTATATTTCAGCCCATGAGGTGCAGAGACATGATGCTAGAAGTGATAAGACAAGGCTTAGTCTTGTATGAAGTTGAGGGCAGATCTTAGCCTGAGAGAAGAGAACAATGCAAGAGAGACATTGCTTAGTCTCGTGCAAGATTCGGGACAGTGCTTAGTCCCATGCAAAGAGAAGGCAGTGATTAGCCTTATGCAAATAAGGAGGCAGGGCTTAGACTCATGTAAGATTCGGGATAGGGCTTAGTCCCATACAACAGTGCTTAGCCTTATGCAAGTGAATAGGCAAGGCTTAGCCTCATGAAAGATTCGGGACAGTGCTTAGTCCCATGCAAGGAGAAGGCAATGCTTAGCCTTATGCAAGTGAAAAGGCAGGGCTTAGCCTCATGCAAGATTCGGGACAGTGCTTAGTCCCATGCAAGGAGAAGGCAATGCTTAGCCTTATGCAAGTAGAGAGGCAGGGAGTAGCCTCATGCAAGATTCGGGACAGGGCTTAGTCCCATGCAAATAGAAAGCAGTGCTTAGCCTTATGCTAATGGGAGGCAGGGCATAGCCTCACGCAGGATCGAGACAAGGCTTAGTCTCATGAAAATGGGAGAGACGGGGCATAGTCTCATGCAAGATTGAGATAGAGCTTAGTCTCATGCAAATAGAAGGCAGTGCTTAGCCTTATGCAAGTGAAGAGCCAGAGCTTAGCTTCATGCAAGGTTTGGGACAGTGCTTAGTCCCATGCAAGGAGAAGGTAATTCTTAGCCTTATGCATGTGGGAGGCAAAGCTTAGCCTCATGCAAGGTTCGGGACAGTGCTTAGTCCCATGCAAGGAGAAGGGTCAGAGCGAAGTATTCTTAGCTGACAATGTGTTTCGTGCATAGTGATTATGTTGTTGCAACAGTATTTTTCATGATGATATAGTCCTGCATCCAAAGAAAAATTTGTGAGTTTTGCGGGGGAAGGTTGGTTCGTGCCTTCGTCTGCTTGACTTGCTCCGTTCTGTCTAAAGATCCTTTCCAAACTATTAGGGTAGCGTTTGCTAAAGCAAAGTTTCTTTTTCAAAAGCATGTGTGCATAACTTTCAAAAGAAATAGTAGTATATAGTTTAGAAATTAGTGATGAACCAGTAACTGCGACATAATCAAAGACATTGCGACTTCCTCTCCTGTAGAATTTTGAGGGTCCTTCTCAAAATTCTGCCCCAGTTAACTAGATGAATTTTCTGACCGCTCTGTATGCTGCGGTTGACTGAACTTACTTCGGAATTTTGAGGGTCCTCTTCAAATTTCTGCCCCAGTTTCTGATTGTGGGAAAATGGAAATTTTATTTAATTGTGTACGAACCCACAGGGCTGCCTACGTATCCCCTCTTAAACGGGAATCAGGTCGAACATAGTTCAATTTTTGTAGGTAACTTGTGAGCCACTATGGATATGCTCAACCATGTCATATCGTCATATGACCATGCAAAGATATCCTCATATTCTTTTAGGTACCGAGTGTATTCTTATTTCTCTGATGGTGGCAAATGGATGCTTATGCGGGTTTCCTTGATGGTTTCAGAGTCTCCCAAGTTGGCTATCTCAGTCTCGTCCAGATTGGACTTGGGCTTGTTCTCAAAGTTCTCCACTTCTCTGACAATTTCCTCAGGTATTACATCCTCTTCTTCTATTTCTTCCGAGTTATTATCCTTCTGTTGCGTTGTCTCATTACATGTCACAGTCGTTGGTTCATCAATGTAAGAAGTAGTAATGTTGTAGGGATAAAGATATGAAAGAAAATAGTAATAATAAACATCAAGACATTTAAAGCGTTAAGCAAAATGATTTCAAATAATTTTTTTCGAAACGGAACGTTAAAAATATTATTTAAAACAAAATACCAAAGAGGAAATCATTCTCAAAAGTAAACAATGCTATCAGCCTTGCTACCCCGAGACTCATCGGGACCTTGATGGTTTAGTAGTCCTGTTCTTGAGAGATGCTCACTTCTCCACTGTCTGGATAGTGAGGCCGTATTCCTCCTCCTCCTCATCTATTACACAACAATCCATATCATCGTCTTCCAAGAAAAAATTCCTCAATGCTGCCAAGGCTTCTTCTTCCTCTGACCCCCTATTGTATCAGCCTGATGGAAGGTCCTATTCAAGTGCAGCACGGGATGCTCAAGAGGGTAGTATAGACCACACCATGGTGGTGACCAATCATCATATTCCTGCTAGGTGCACTGATATCCGAGCCCGAAGGTTGTGCCATGGCGCTTCAGCTGTCTTGGTTTGGAGATACCTTGAAGCTTTTTACCAAGCTCCTTACCAGGTTCATACCCTTCCCATGCCACTATGCTCTCTATTTTGCTACTCCACCATTTATCCTTCTCAATTGCGTTAACACGCTCGATGCGATGGTAGGTTTCTCCACCTAACTTCCTTCTGTTTTCTACCACCGGAACAGTCTGACTAATGTAAATGGGGTTGCTCCCATCTCCATGGATGATCTCTTCTTGATGGTTCCATTAAAATTTTACCTCTTGGTGCAAAGTAGATGTGACAGCTCCAGCTACATCTATCCAAGGTCGTCCCAACAACAGATTGTAGGAGGCGGATATGTCTAGTACCTGGAATTCAACGTCAAACCAGGTAGGACCCATTTGTAAGCATAGGTTGGTTTCTCCAATCATGGATCTTTGTGACCCATCGAATGGTTTCACATCTATAGATCGTGCTCGTATTTCATGTAGGCCCTTGACCAAACTCTTCAGCGTTGTCAATGGGAAAATATTGAGGCTGGATCCTCCATCTATCAAAACTCTGGCAATGAACTTATCTTCACACTGCACTGTGATGTGTAGTTCCCTGTTGTGACTTAACCCTTCAGGTGGCAACTCGTCCCCATGGAAAGTGATTTTGTGGCTTTCTAGAACTTGCCCTACCATATTGGCCATTTCTCCGCTAGTGATGTTGTTTGCCACATATGCTTCATTCAATATCTTCATCAGAGCATTCATGTGTGCTTCAGAATTTTGCAGCAATGGCAGGTTAGATATTTGGGCGGGAGTCTTGTTGAGATGATCGATGACAGAGTACTCCCTTGCATGTACCTTCCTCCAGAGGTCATCTGGATCAGTCTCAATAACGGGCGAATTACTGGAAGCTTGCTTACTGGATTTTCCCAAATGTTCAGGTGTATAAACCGCTCCTGTTCTAGTCATTCCTGTGCAGCACCGAATTCTTCCATTTTCGACCTTCCTTTTCTTCTAGCGTCGGCCACATAATCCCAAGGTACAACATTGGAACTGAAGGGTGGTGTGGATGCCACTGTTACAGTGAAAGGTGTGGCCACCTCCACCTTAAATGGAGTGGGTGTTTCTGCAGGTGGGGTTACTTCTACTTCAAAAGGAACCGATGTGGCTACCTCGACTTCAACTGGTGGCTGCACCTGCACC